>JAXISO010000114.1:0-128338 GCA_036785465.1 Colletotrichum agaves | reverse complement strand
GGAGACTATTGTCTCCCTAGTAAATAGATATATAGACTTACTAGTATTAAGTATTCTTCCTTATAATATAATTCTAGAGTTCCTAGAAATTAAGCCTACTATTAAAACTTTAAGTACTATTAACTCCTATATAATTTATTTAGGGCTTATTAAATTAAGTACTATTAAGGATAACTTAAATTACTTACCCCTATTATTAGTTATTATTCTAGTTCTTGGGGGTATTCTACTCCTAGTATAAGAGAGTATTAGGAATTACTACTTAGGTACTAGGTTAGTACTTAAGGTAAAAATTATACTTAATTAACTCCTTAGCCCACTAGTTTTACTTTTTTATAAGGTACTACTTCTTTATAAAGTACTTAAGACCTTTATAATTTATAAGTACCTTAAATTTCTTAATACTCCCTAATTTTACTCTTTATACTCTTAAATAGAATAATATTATTAAAAGTTCCTTATTATAAATAGAGTAGTTATACTTAATAGGGGAGAGGTATTATAAATAGAAGGCTATTAAGTACTTAGTACCTTACTTATTTTCCTAAGTTAATATACCTCTTAGTATAAAATTAGAATAATTTATTTCTATTATTATTAGGGTATTTAAGTTAAATTAGTGGAGTATTAGTTCTATTATAAAGAGTTACTTTAGTTCTTAGAATACTTACTATTACTTTAATACTTACTTAAAGAGAGTATTCTTTTTTATTAACTTTATTAATAGTTCTATAATTATATTATATTAAAGTATAAAGACTTTATAGTAATTAATAAATTTAAGAAAACTTTAGACCCCCTTAAGGGTTACTAGGGGGAGTTAGTTAATAATTATAGTTAATTTCTTAGAATTATAGGAAATACTCTCTCTTATAGTTACTATAAAGCCTATATACTTAACTTTAATAATAGAGAATTTATACTTCTTAGGGTTTAATTATAATTTAATAATTAAGAGGTAATTAAGTATTTAGTAGACCTTATCCTTATAATTACTTTAGAACTTACTAGAGTAAATTAGAATATTATTTATATAAGTTATAATAAAGTTATTTAAGAATTAATAAAGATAAGTATTAATATATTATTAAAAAGTAGTAGATACCCTAGTAAGACTAAAGAGGTAAACTACCTATTTAAATAATCTATACCTTATTTAGAAAATTATTTTTTCCTAGTTAACTTTATTAATTTTAATTTTATAAAAAACTATAATTATATTAAACTTAGTATACTATTTTATAATAACTACCCTCTAGAGAGTTTTTAAAATTAAGGGTAGTAAATATTAGTCTTTCTTAATAATAATATTTAAGGCCTAATAATCCACATAGAAATAAATCCCTCCTCCTAGCTTCCTAATAAAGAGTATTAGGGCCCCTATAATAGAGTTATTAACTTTAATAAAGCCTTTATTTAATAGGTTCTCTAAAGTCTTCTTTAATATAAAAAGCTCCTCTCTTAATATATTATATAGTAGCCCCTAGGGGAGCTCTAGTATATAACTCTTCTTATTTAGGACTAAGGGGATTTTATAATTTATACTAGGGTAAATAGGGAGTAATTAGTAAACTATATTAAATTAGAATAAGTTAGGGAACTCCTTAAGAATATATACTAGTATATAATTCCTAGGGTTAATAAGCTTTTTTAATACTAGGGCCTTCTTAATATTCTTTAGGCTTATAAATATTACTTAATAAGTAATAAGTACCTCCTTACTAATTTTAATTATATACTAGTATAGGAAAATAAAGGAGTTTACCCCTAGTAAGTAAGCTAATTAAATCTCTTAAAGACTTATAGGTTCCTTTTAATACTCTAAGTAAGCTATTATACTTACTTTCCTATAGGTTATTTATTAGGCCCTAGTATTATAAACTACTTAATTATTCTCTATTTAAGGCTTATTAAGATATAAGAGAGAATAGAGACCTTTAATTATATAAATATAAACCTTCTATATATACCTACTAATCTCTAGAGTTAGAATAGTAATTCCCTAGGTATTACTAGGTAATAACTTAGTAATATACCCCCTTATTTTCCTTTTCCTTTTATTAATAAGTAATAAATAGAGTCTTTTTATAAGGGAGGTATTAATAATAATATATATATTATAATTAATATTAATTAATATATAAATAGTATAGCCTCTATTAATTCTTATTTAAATAATAATTAATTATTAATTACTCTTTTATTTTTATTTTTATTACTCTCTCTATTCTTAGACTTCTACCTAGGTTACTCTTAATACTTAACTTTATATTAAAATTACTCTTTTCCTAACTCCTTATTACTTAAGGAGTGATTATTACTCCCTAGGTTCTTATTTATATTATTTATAAGTATTTTAACTTTTAAGATTCTTATAGAGATATTCTTTTTTTAATTTAAATAATTTTATTAAATATAGCCTACTTTACTATAATTATAATACCTATAGGGATCTTTTTAATATTTTAAGTTACTATTAGTAGAGGAGAGAGACCCTATAGAGCCCTAATAATTATACTACTTAATTATAGAGCTAATTATTATAATATCCCTATTAGTATTATAATTAGTAGTCCTATAGTAAGGTACTAAGTAATAACTAACTAGTCTCTTTATATATTTAAATTTCTATATAATATTCTAAACCTTTATAAGTTATTTATTATATTTTATAGGGAGTTTTATAGTAATTAGGAGCTCCTTTAAGTAAGGTACTAGGGTAGTCTCTAGGAGGGAGATTTAAATTATATTTAACTAGTTATATTTACTAGTCTCTATTAAAGTCTTTTTAAAGTAGGGAAGAAAGGTAGTAAATCTCTTATTATTCTTTTACTAGAGCCCCTATAATTAAGCTACTACTTAGGGCTAATTATTTAAATCTAAGTATATTTAATTTAAATATATTATAAATATATTTAAATTATAAGTATTACTTAAACCCCCTATTATATAAAAGATTTTAACTACTTACTAGGGACTAATATTTAAATAAGTATTAATTAAGTACTAATATTTAAGGTTATTATTATAGAAGTACTTATTAATTTTAAGTTTAATTTTTATTTACTAAGCCTAAATTTAATACTCCCTTTACTTACTTAAGAACTTTAATAGGAGGGGTAAGGGCTTTTAATAGTAAATAACTACTAAGGGGGAAGTAAGGTATTTAGCTACTTATACAATAGGAGTTATAACTAGTATTAGGGCTAGGGTATTCTTTATTATAGGGAAAGTAATAAATATAAGTACCTAGGGAAGTATTAAATAACTTACTAAGGTAATAGTATTCCTTTTTACTAGCTTATTTATTAGCTCTATAATTCTCTAATAGAGAGGACTAATAAAGTATTCTAACTACTACTAAAGTAATTTATTTATAAGAGAGTCTCCTATAGGAACTTTATAGGGAGTATTAATTCCCTCTATTATATTATTTATTATATTATTTAATAGCTCTTATTTATTCTAGGAGCCTAACTTACTAATTAAGTAATTTACTAGTAGGGAGCTATACTTAACCCTATTATTATTTATATAGTAAATAAGGACTAAGTTTTAAATATATAAAGAGCTAGGCCTAGGCTTATTTAACTTAAAGAGTGCGCAAAATATTATTTATTTAGAACTAAGGAGGGAAAAGGGAAGTTTCCCATAATGGATAAAAAGTCTATATATAAGGGGCCTAGTAGGGGCCTACTAGAGGAGTACTAAGTAGGGACTAAGTAAGTAAGTATAGGTAAAGCCTAGGCTAATATTATTTAAGTATAGCCCATAATAATTAATTATAATATATATACTATTATTAATATCTCCCTTATAAAGAGACTTTACTTATTACTTATTAATAAAAAGAAGAGAAAAATAAGGGGGTATACTATTAGGCTATTACTTAGTAATACTTAGGGGATTATTATTCTAACTCTAGAGGTTAGTAAGTATATATAAAAAGTCTATACTTATATAATTAAAGGCCTCTATTCCCTCTTATACTTTAATAAGTCTTAAATAGAGAATAACTAAGTAATTTATAATATTAGGGCCTAATAAATAACTTATAGGAAAGTAAGTATAATAGTCTACTTAGAGTATTAGGAGGAATTTATAAGTCTTTAAAAAATCTAATTAGCCTATTTATTAGGGGTGAACTCCTTTACCTTCTTATACTAGTATATAACTAAGGCTAGTAAGGAGGTACTTACTATTTACTAGGTAATATTTATAAGCCTAAAGAATATTAAGAAGGCCCTAGTACTAAAGAAGCCTATTAACTCTAGGGATTATATATTAGTATATATTCTTAAGGAGTTCCCTAACTTATTTTAATTTAATATAATTTACTAGTTACCCTCTATTTATTGTAGTATAAATTATAAAATTCCCTTAGTCTTAAATAAGAAGAGTTATATACTAAAGCTCCCCTAGGGGCTATTATATAATATATTAAGAGAGGAGTTTCTTATACTAAAGAAGATTTTAGAGGACCTACTAAATAAGGGCTTTATTAAAGCTAGTAACTCTACTATAGGGGCCCTAGTACTCTTTATTAGGAAACTAGGAGGAGGGATTTATTTCTATATAGATTATTAAGTCCTAAATACTATTATTAAGAAAGATTAATACTTACTACTTTTAATCTTAAAGACTCTCTAGAGAGTAATTACTATAAAATAATATATTAAATTTAATATAATTATAATCTTCTATAAAATTAGAATTAATAAAGTTAACTAGGAAAAGATAGCCTTTTAAATAAAGTATAAGTTATTTAAATAGGTAATTTACCTCTTTAGCCTTACTAGGGTACTTACTACTTTTTAATAATATATTAATACTTACCTCTATTAATTCCTAGATAACTTTATTATAATTTATATAAATAATAATCTAATTTATTTTAATAGGTCTTAGAGTAATTATAAAAATAAGGTCTACTAAGTACTTAGTTACCTCTTAATTACTAAATTATAATTAGACTTTAAAAAGTATAAATTCTTTATTATTAAAGTTAAGTATATAGGCTTTATAATAACTATAGGAAAGGGTATTTCCTATAATTCTAAGAAGTTAATTATAATTATTAATTAACTCCCCCTAATAACTCTTAAGGGGGTTTAAAGTTTCCTTAGGTTTATTAATTATTATAAGGTCTTTATACTTTAATATAATATAATTATAAAGTTATTAATAAAATTAATAAAGAAGAATACTCCCTTTAAGTAGGTATTAGAGTAATAATAAGTATTCTAGAAATTAAAGTAACTCTTTATAATAGAACTAGTACTCTACTAATTTAATTTAAATACTCTAATAATAGTAGAAATAAATTATTCTAATTTTATATTAAGAGGTATATTAATTTAGGAAGATAAATAAGGTACTAAGTACTTAATAGCCTTCTATTTATAATACCTCTCCCCTATTAAGTATAATTACCCTATTTATAATAAAGAACTTTTAGTAATATTATTCTACTTAAGAATATAGAGAGTAGAACTAGGGAGTATTAAGAGATTTAAAGTACTTATAAATTATAAGAGTTTTAAGTATTTTATAAAGAAATAATACCTTATAGAAAAGTAGAGTTAGTAGGCTAAGGAGTTAACTAAGTATAACTTCTACCTTAAGTACTAATTTAGTACCTAAGTAATAGTCCCTAATACTCTCTTATATTAGGAGTAGAATACCCCTAAGGACTAGAATAATAATTAATAATAAGGGTAAGTAATTTAAATTATCCCTAATAATACCTAACTTAATAGGCTCTAAGTAGGCTATATAAGAGTTAATAGTACTTAAATCTTTAATAGTAGGCTTAATTTCTAAGAATTTTAGAATTATATTATAAGGAAGAATACTTAGTATTAATAAATCTATATAATTATTTACTAGGGGGACTATAATTTCCCACTAAACCTCTACTTTAAAATATAAATTATAAAATATAAAATAAATACTCTAGGTAGGCTAATATTTTAGGGGAAATTATAAGTTCCTAGTAATAATAATATAAACTACCTCCTAAATAAACTTAAAATAAAGCTAATATAGGAATTCTATAACTCTAGTATTATAAATTACTTAGGGAGGAATAGTACCCTAGAAATTATAAATAGGAGATTCTACTAACTAAAGTAATTCTAAATAGTATAGTAGTTTATGAGAAATTATAATATATATAGAGGAGTCTATATTTAAAAATAAATTAAGAGGAATTTCTTAAAGCCCCTCTTAGTACCTAATTAATTATATTCTAACCTCTTTATAAACTTTATTATTAATTTTCCTTTAATAAAGAGGAAAAAGAGCTATTATTTATAAATTATTATAGACTACTTAAGTAAGTCCCTAATTCTAGAGAAAATAAATATAATAAAGACTAAAACTTATACTTAGTAGTTCCTTATTTATTATTATTATTTCTATAGGATATTATAATTTATTATTAGTAATAAGGGGTTAAACTAGGTAAACTATTTCTAAAAGGAGTTCTATAGGCTAATAAGTATAACCCACCTACTAAGTACTAAGTACTACCTATAAATAAATAATAATATAGAGTAATATAATTAAGAAATCTAGGCTATATTAAGGGCTTTTATTTATTAATCCTAGAATAATTAAGGGGACCTACTACTTATTATTTAATTAATACTTTATAATTAATAATACAACTTTATTAGAATAATACCTTTCTTTATAGAGTATAAATATTATATTAACTTAATTCTAGTAATAGAGGAGATTACTAGGGTACTCTTTAGTAGGGAGGTAATAGCCTAGTAATTAATTAACTAGATTAAATTAATTATAGAGTTTATTTATATAGAGATAATATTTATATAATAAAGAACTAAAAACTAGGCTAATAAGAAGTAATTACTAATAGAGAGGTACTAAGTAAGTAATAAGGTATAATTAAATATAGTTAATTATAAGTTTCTATAGTTAAATAAGAAGCTCTCTTAATTATATTATAAGTATAAGGTAGTATAAGTAATATCTCCCCTTATAATAGAATTTAATATATTCGGCTCTATATACCTAAAGTTCTATATAGACTTTCTTTAGAGGGCTACTAATAACCCCCTACCTAGGCAAATTATAATAAACATATAACTACCTCCTATTATAAATAATAATAGTAAGACTAAATAAAAGGTTAAAAATATTCTAGTAGTAAAGTCCCACTAGGTGAGTAGAGAGTAGTAAAGGGAGGCTCTTATAAAGTGGATTAAGTATATAGACTTAATATAAAAGCTAATAGCTATAATAGTGGAAATAGCAGCCCTAGAGTAATTTAAGGAGAAATATAGGGGTATTATATTAAATAATAATAACCTAGCTATTACCCCCCCCTAGGATAGGAGGGGGGGGAGGGGGGTAATATTATAGGCTATACCTAAATAATATTAACCCGGGCTTTACCTATACTTACTTACCTAGTCCCTACTAAGTACTCCTCTAGTAGGCCCCTACTAGGCCCCTTATATATAAACTTTTTATCCATTATAGGAAACTTCCCTTTTCCCTCCTTAGTTCTAAATAAATAGTATTTTATGCACTCTTTAGGCTAAATAAGCCTAGGCCCAGCCCTTTATAAATAATAAGGGTACCTACTACCTAGTTACCTTTTACTTATAGAAACTTATACCTATATAGTATAATTACCTAATATATAATAAAGAGCTACTTATAGTTATAGTATACTTAAAAATATAGAATATAAAGTTAAAAAGCTATAGGAAATTTATAGTAATAATTAATTATAAAAACTTAGAATACTTTATAAAGAAAGCTAAGTTAATAAAGTACTAGAGCTACTAGGTAGAGGAGCTCTTAAAGTATAACTTTAAGCTTCTATATTACCCTGGGAGGTTAGTAGTAGTACTAAATATACTCTCTTACTATAAATAAGACACACTAACTGGGTGGGATAATAAGTAGGAGTAAGGGCGAGTAATATAAGTTATCTTAGACTCTACTCTTCTAGTCTAAAAGTCGCGCGAATACTATACGATACTACCCCTACTCTATATTTAGGTCTTTAAAGACCCTAAATTATAATAGTTATAAAATAAGGCCTAGTTATAAAATAAGGAGTACTAATTAATATATTACCTTATAGTAATAGGAGCTTAGTTACTCCCTCTTAGGATAATAGTAAAGATATAAATTATAGAGTATAGTATTAATATAACTAGTTAATTAATATTCTATAACTAAATTTAGGTACTAGGTAGTACTAATATAGATAATAATAAGAATATTCTTTAAATATAGGTAATTTAACTTTCCCATAACTTAGTAGTAATAAAATACCTAGGCTATAATAATATACTAAGTATTCTTAATTACTAGTACTTTTAACTAGGGTAATTAAGTATAATATAGTAATTTATTTATAATTATAATAGATATAGAGGAGGGATAATTTAAAAATAAGTAAAATATAGCCTATTATAATTATTATTAATCCTAGAGTAAATCCACTTTTATCTCTTAATGAACTTTATTACTAACCTCCTAGTATTCACTATAAGTAGTATAAAGTACTTATAGGTAATTATAAACTACCTAAATAAGGTAATTACTCTAGAAGTAATAAATACTATAAATATAGAGGCCTATATAGAGTACTTTATAACTTACTACTATAAATTCTATAGGATCCCTTATATAATTATTAGTAATAGGGGGAGTAACTAAATAAGTTATTTCTAGTAGAGATTTTATAAATTAATAGGGATTAAGTAGCTTTTAAGTACTACCTTTTACCCATAAACTAATAAAGTAACTAAGTAATTTAATTAGGAGATCTAGGCTATTCTTAGGTATCACAGTTCTTCTATTAATATAATATATATGTTCTTAATAGAGATCTAGGTATACACACAATAGCGCGCAGAAGACTAAATACAGCGTTATAGGCGGTGTATTACGGCAGTATCCATCATAGTGGGTATAGCACCCATTATAATAGGTATTAGCATAATAAACTTATAATATCTGCCCCCCCATAACAAAAAGATATAATTAGCCTAATTACCCTTACTACTATATATAGCCTAATAATAGTAAAATACCACAATTATACCACAATCTTTAATACTAAATAAAAAAAGGGAAGAGAACTATAACTCATAAGCCCTACTAGCACAAAGTAGTAGTAGAGGGGGTATCCCATAAAAGTATTAATTATATAATCTATATAATATATACTTATTATTATATTAATTATAGGGGATATTATTATTAATATTATTACTATAGTAACTATCTTAGTAGTCTCTAGGGTCTCTATAAGGGTCTCTATACTTATCTAAAGAGTCAATATAACTACGGGATTCACACAAGCTATAGAATTCAGTATACCCATCGCGAAGGTCCTATAATTCAGCCTTATTTATATTATAAGTATAGTTATAGGCCCTCTTAAGTATATAATTATATATATCTTAATAGGTAGCCTCATTAGTACTATTATTAGTATAGGCTTAAGTATAATCTTCGGCTTTAGTGTAAGTATAATCCTAGGTATTAATCTCTATAGTATAAATAAAAGCCTCCTTATATATATAGTTATATATATCTTAGTAGGTAGCTTTATCCATACCCTTATTAGTATAGCCCTAGGTAAACTCCTCAGCTTCCATAGTAGTATACTTATAGGTATTCATCTTATTCTTATTATTACTAGAGATAATACTATAATTATTATTATTATTAGTATATATATGATAGTGGGTTGAATTCCTAGCCCTCTATAAGGGATTCTCCCTACTATTTATAGGCCTATAAGAAGAATTACTACTATAAGAGAGCTAATAGGGGTGTATTTTATAGTATACTTAGGGTCTCTTAGGCTACTAGGTCCATAATAGTACTAGGCCTAGGATAGGTAGAGTTAGAGGTGGGAAACTATTTATTAGTATAGTTAATATCCACTTTAGTAGAGGGGAAGGCAGTGGTATTAATAGTTGAATAACTGGCGCTAGCGGCAGTGGCAGGGATAGCAGCAATACAGAGGGCCTCTTCTATAAGGCTACTTCCGCAGTTTGAGCAGCTAAATCTGCATATATACGGGCTTACTTCGCGGTATTATAGAGGGTCTGAAGGAAGGGCGGCCTGTACCTCACCTTACCCCCCCGCAAAAGCTAACCTTACCCCCATCCACTTTTAAGTACATAGACTAGTTATGTACTATTATAGTAATATATTTAGAGTATATTTAATATATGCCTTAAATATATTTATAATATATTTAAAAAAACTTAAGAAACTTAAGAAAAAATATATTTTATAGGTTAGGGTAAAATAGGGATTAAATAGAGTTAGTAGGGTTAGTTTTAGGGGTTAGGGTTAAGTTAAGTTAGGGTTATATAAAGTATTATTTTATTTAGGATTCTTAAATATATTCTAAATATATTTAAGTTATATTATAAGAGTACTTAACTATAATATACACATAAATATATTCTAACTTTTTAGAGGTTGGCTGCCCCCCCTTAATTAAGTATAGTGTGGTGGTGCGACTGCCTAAGGCGGTTTAGTACTGTGGAGGGGGGTAAGGTCAGCTTTTGTGGGGGGGTAAGGTGAGGTGTAAACCGGAAGGAAGGGCGCCGGGCTCCATTCAGTACAATAGCCGGGGGAAACAGTAGTATCCCTGCAAGGTTCGGCAGGGGTTCTGGGAGACTTTGGAGATGACAGTGGAGAAGGAGAGGGAGGCCTGGAGGGCACATAACCCTCTCAAAGATGGCGAAAAAGAGTGTTACGCGAGGGGTGATCGAGAGTGCAGATTCAGCAGCAGCTTCGCTAGCCACAATTATTAGCATATACATAGCAAAAAAGGGTATTTCTACTGTGAAAGTTAGTACTATACTTGTGGCAAGGCTCTAGTTAGCAGCGATATTAGCGGCAAGGCTAAGGGCTCTAAGTAGCCTCCTTAAGGGCCTTGATCAATAGCCATACTATTGGATCCCACGAGCCTCCTATAGAGGGCTTATAAGAGTGGTAATATTATTAGTTATTATGTAAAGGAGGTTAACTTTGCGCGGGGTCTCGAGGGGATTTAAAGAGTGTTAGTAAAGCTAGTACTCATATATTAGCAGTATGTATAGTAGTTTATACAATCTTAAGAGGGATTACTAGTACTAGTGAGTAGTATAGCTTAATTAGTGCCTAAATAACTAAATAACTAGGTAGTAGTATATTTACTTATATTAAGAGAGAGAGACTATAAAGTCGCAAAATATTACGGGATTAATATAATTATATTACTAGTTATTATAGTTCTTTTATTAGTATAATATGTGTATTCTTAATAGAAATCTAAGTATATATATAATAGTATATAGAAGGCTAAATATAGTGTTATAAGTAGTATATTGTGGTAGTATTTATTATAGTGGGTATAGTACCTATTATAATAGGTATTAGTATAATAAACTTATAATATTAGGATTATAGTAAATTTTATATAGAATAACTAAGAGGACTACTTACTCTCTATTTAATTATTATTAAATAATTATAATATATTTATTATAGAGATTAGTCTCTTCTTTTTAGAATATAACTTCTATATAGAATTAATTATAATTATACTAGTAAGTATAAAGTAGACTAGGAGTTATAAGAATATTATTTAAAGGTTTATTAAGTAATTTATATATACTATAAAGGTAACTTAAGTAGTAATTATAGTAACTTAATAAGAGATAAAGTAATTTATAAACTCTTAATAGAGTTCTACTAAGTAATTTAAAGTAGAGAATAAGGTCTAGTTATTAATAATTAACTATAAAATAACTAAGCCTTATAAGAAACTTAATTAACTCTATTATAAGTATAAAATAATTATAATTATCTTACTAATAGTAATAATACTTAATATACTAGGAAGAGTCTACCCTAACTTTTATATATTACTCCTATAGAGAGCTAGAGAAAACCCCCTACTAAACTAATAGTAGACTAATAAATAATTACTATTAATTCATAAGGACTTTAATAATAATAAATAATAGGTTAGTAAAATTATTATAATAAGATAGAAAAAGAAGAGTTATAAGTAAATTTATAAAGTCCTTATATAATAGGAAGAATATTTAATATTAACCTAGGAGCTACTTTTAGAGCTTAAGAATAATAGAGTAATAAATAAGTATAAAGCTAAATATAATTAAATTATAGATTATAATAGAGACTAATAGTATAATAAAACTACTAAAAAGAGTCTTATTATTACCTAAAAACTAGAGAGTATATAATAGGCCCTTAGGCTAAAGTAGTAATAGAGTAGTTAAATAATAAATAAGTAACTAGGTACTAGGGGCACACGAGATCTAATATAAGTTAGAGGTAAATATAAAATATAAGAGAAATAAGTAAATATACCTCCTCAAAAATAATAGCAATAAATAAGAATAGGCTAGCCAGGGTAGCCACCTAGGCGGGAGTAATATAGGCACTACAGGGCATAGGCGGGTTAATAAGTATAAAGCCCAAAGACATAGTGAGCATGGCAGGCACAGTGGGCATAGTGGGCGCGGGAGGAACTATAGTTTCCTTCTTTTTACCCTTATAAGTAATATACTAAGTAGAGACCTATACCTTTATAGTAATAAGAAGGTAATAATAGTCCTAGTACTAGGCTAGGGTCTATAAAATAGTTAATTAAGTAAATAGAATATAAATAATTAATAAACTTATAAGTACTTAAAAGTTAATATATACTAACTACTAAGCCTCTTAAGTTTAATAATTAATAATAAAGGGGGGTACTAATTAAATAATAAGTTAATTATTATATTAAAATAAATTTATAAAAAGTATATATAATAATATAATTATTATTATCTTAGGTAATAATATAATTTAAGTAATATAAATTATTATTATTTATTTTATAAAATTAATATAGAATTTATAATAAATAAATAAAATTATACTAATAAAATCCTTATAAACTAGAAAAGAGTAATTAACTTTAACCTTATAGAGATTAATAAGAATATAAGCCTTATAGGGAGTCTTATAAGGGGTACCTACTACCTAGGAAATAAGGAGGTAATAAGTATACTTATAAAGAGTTTATAATAAATTAATAATAACTAGACTTAACTTATAAAATTAAGAGTATATATAATATTAATATTATTAATAAGAGGGGGCTACTTAATATAACTCTAGGTAGTAGGTTCCTTATTATTACTAAATATAACTAAAGTTATAGCCAAAGTACCCTTATTAAAGAGAGTTACCCCAGCCTTATTTAGCTTAAGGAACCTCATAAGTGCAGAGCACTAATTAGAGGCGGCCAGTAGGCTAGTAGGAGTAGGAGACTTAGCCTCCATAGAAATTAAGCTAGTATTAAAAAGTATAAACTATAGTAATAGGTTAGTAAGTAGTATATAATAGGGGGATAGAGTTTATATAAGCCTATTAGTATAATAATATGGGTTATATAGAGAAGAGAAAGTTAATAATTTATTTATAATAATAAATTATTTAGTAATATAAGTACTTACTTAAGTAGGCTAAGTTAATTTTTCCTCTAGGTTAGAAGAGTTAATAGAATAAGTTTCTTCTATTAATAACTAAGTAGGATAAAGTAGTGGGATATTATTATAGACTAGGCTATACTCAAGCCACTATATTTATAGGCTGCGCCCGAATACATATAGAAGCCACGAGCCCTAAGTGGGTTATATAATACTTATAAATATGTTACTAGAGAAGTTACACAGGGAACTTCCCTTCTCCTTAACTTAAATTCTATTAATTAAAGCACCCCTATATTATATAAACCCAGGCTCTGCCCTTTACACCCCCTATAATAAAATAATATAATTAGCCTAATTACTCTTACTATTATATATAACTTAATAATAGTAAAATATTATAATTTTAATACTAAAAGAAGAGAAGAACTTATAACTTATAGGCCCTACTAGTATAAAGTAATAATAAAGGGGGTATTTTATAAAAGTATTAATTATATAATCTATATAATATATACCTATTATTATATTAATTATAAGGGATATTATTATTAATATTATTACTATAATAACTATTTTAGTAATTTTTAGGGTCTCTATAAAAGTCTCTATACCTATTTAAAAAGTTAATATAATTATAAAATTTATATAAACTATAGGATTTAATATACTTATTATAAGAATTAATATAATTATAAGCTTTAGTATACTTATTATAAGAGCTATTATAAAGGTTATTAAGTTTAATTTTATTTATATTATAAGTATATTTATAAGCCCTCTTAAGTATATAATTATATATATCTTAATAAGTAACCTTATTAGTACTATTATTAGTATAGGCTTAAGTATAATCTTTAGCTTCAATATAAGTATAATCCTAAGTATTAATCTCCATAGTATAAATAAAAGCCTCCTTATATATATAATTATATATATTTTAGTAAGTAGCTTTATTTATACTTTCTTTAGTATAAACTTTAACTTCCTTAGTAGTATAATTATAAGTATTTATCTTATTATTATTATTATTAAATATAATACTATAATTATTAATATTATTAATATATATATAATAGTTAATTAGATTCCTAGCCCTCTATAAGGGATTCTCCCTATTATTTATAAGCCTATAGGAAGAATTACTACTATAAGAGAACTAATAAGAGTATAATTTATAATATACTTACAGTTTTTTAGGCTATTAGGTCCATAGTAATACTAGGCCTAGGATAAATAGGATAGAGAGTGGGAAACCTAGTACAACTAATATCCACTTTAGTAGAGGGGAAGGTAGTAGTATTAATAATTAAATAACCAGAGCTAGCGGCAATAGTAATAGTAATAGCAATAGTAGTAGTACAGAGGGCCTCTTCCATAGAGCTACTTCCGCAGTTTAAGTAACTAAATCCATATATATATAGGCTTACTTCGCAGTATTATAGAGAGTCTAAAGGAAGGGCGCCGGGCTCCATTCAGCACAGCTAGGCAAAACAGTGGGATCCCTACAAGGTTCAGCAGGGGTCCCGGGGACTTCAGCATATTCAGAGAACTCTAGAAATAGCAGTAGAGAAGAAAAGAGAGGCCTAGAGAGCACACAACCCTCTCAAAAATAGCAAAAAAGAGCATTACGCGAGGAGTAGTTAGTAGCGCAGATCCAGCAGCAACTACACTGGCCACAGTTATTAGCATATACATAGTGAAAAAGCGCGTTTCTGCTGTGGAAGTCCACACTGTACTTATGGCAAGGCTCTAGTTAGTAGTAGTAATATTAGTAGTAAGGCTGAGGGCTTTGAATAGCCTCAAGGGCCTTAATTGATGGCCATTCCATTGGATCCCACGAGCCTCCCATAGAGGGCTCGCGAGAGCGGCATTATCAGTTACGCGAAGAGGGTCAACTTCGCGCGGGGTCTCGAGGGGATTAGAAGAGTATTGGAGCTAGTGCGCGCATATTAGCAGCATAGGTGCAAGTTTTAACTACAATCTCGAGAGGGATCACTAGCACTAGTGAGTAGTATAGCTCAATTAGTGCCCAGATAATTGAATAACTAGGCAGCGGCGTATTTGCCCATATTAAGAGAGAGAGACTATAAGGTCACGAAATATCGCGGGATCAACGTAATTATACTACCAGTTATCACAGTTCTTCTATTAGTGTAATATGTGTTATCAATAGAGATCTAGGTATGCGCAGAGAATAGCGCGCAGAAGGCTAAATACAGCGTTATAGGCAGTGTATTGCGGCAGTATCCATCATAGTGGATATGGCACCCACTATAATAGGTATTGGCACAATAAACTTGTGACAATAAGGCTCGCGAGTCTTATATTATAGTGCGAAAATACATACAGTATCTAGTAATAACAATACAATACAGAGATCATCAATTTCGACAACTCTTGGTTTATATCTTTTCAACTATTTTATATATATATATATATATACCATGGAAACTAACCTCGGGATTCACATTAGCTTATGTAGTTGCCACCTCTTTTTATCTATGATGTCTTACTCACTTGTATTCGGTCGCGAAGCCGCCAGTGACTAGCATGTCCACAAGTAGGTGCACGGGGTGTTTGGAGGAGTGCAGCTTTCCTTCTGATCAATTCCTGTGCCAGAGAAGTGGCCGTTGTTGTTTCCACAGAGGACCTCCGGGCTCGTGTATTGGGTGTCGATCTCGCAAGTATATTGTTCGGAGCAAGTGCCCGTGAGGTCACCGCTCCGAGCCAAAGCCATAGGCAACAGGAAGGCGGTAATCGTGGCGAATCGCATATTGATGAGTGATTAGGGGATGTTGAAATAGAGATATCGAGGTTTGAGACGCGATGTGAATGTGAGTGGTTTGTGAGGTTGGGACATATTCTGGACGGTATCTGAGCTATAAATAATGAATTTAATGTGACCTCTTTCGTCAGTAAGCATCCTCGCTGTCGAAATGTCGGTCTGCTTGAGGCGATGAGAATGTGTTATGCCTGACTCGCAGATGTGGATTGTCTCTTCGGCTGGAGGCGCCTTTCAAACTTGAAAACGGTTGAGGGTTGGGTTCGTTTATCGCCTCACAATGGCCCCTTCTCTGACCCGCCGGGACACGCGTCGAGGTCTGCCGATCCATGTTTTGTCCCGGTCATGATCTTGTCACATTCTTCTAGAGATAAGACAGGTATATCTCGGCATACACATACTGCGATTAATGAGATGTCTCACTGATATTGTAGTCCTCGATTCTTCTACAGTATGTTTTGATAGATTTCTTGATGAGAAATTTCGCGGTTGGCGCCTCGCAGTCTTGTTTGCGTCTTTGATGGTCGCAGCCACAATATTCTTGGAGATGAATCATGATATGGGGTTTGTTAATTAAAGACCTATACAAGAACTCCAGTTGTCTATATTTGGGCTGTTGACGGCGCTACCCCGGTAAACTCTACTTGCACTAATTCCTATTAAACACGGGGCTGCGTAGTGTTAAGTTGTAAGGGGCTGCATGAGGCCGAGGCCAAGCCGACGCCGAAGCAGGCTGTGCGCTCCCCTAGCTACTTGCCGCATTTCCGTAGTTACAGTGGGTAAGAAAAAGTCCCGCAAACTTCAACACGAAATTCTTCTCCAACGCGTCACCCAAAAACCATCCCAAAAATCAAACGATGGCCCCTTCAACGCCACAACGCCGCAAAGATGCAAAATAAGAGCATTCACCTCACAAAAGGACGAGGATTGCATCCATGCGACTTTCAGGGTTTTCAGCGAAGCATGTGGCAATCATGGAGGACGTTTCTCCCCAGACAGTTTATGGAATTACGCGTCGTTTCTCGTACCAAACTTTAGAAGTTACACACACAATACACACGCGTTATCTAACACTTCACAGCCTCGTATTTCACAACAACCATGGTTATAAGGCTCACAAGCCTTGTATTACAGGGAGGGAGATATTCCCACAGTCTCATAATGATAATAATATAATACAGAGATCAACAATTTCAACACAATGCGGCCTAACCATACGCCAGCCACTCACAGCTGGTCCATAGTTAAACTAAGGTACACACTCGCAGAGTCTACGTAGTGGAACCTAGTTAAGAAATACACACGCGTTACCCATCTAACAGCTAACGCCCTCGCCATGCAGCCCCAGTTATCAAGGGGTGCGAGGTTACGTAGGGCTCTTGTCAGATTTAAGGGTGTATTACGCCCAAAACAGCACCTAGAAGGGGCCTTACCTCTTTTGCTAATTTGACAGGTCCGACTCAGAGAGCGCACTCGTCTACGGTCTACGGTGCTCATGATTAGGAAATAAAAGTATATGTCATTATTCTATATATTCCTCAAACGGTCAAACCCAATCCCTCAAAGTACCTGCCCTCTGAAAGGCCAGCTATCATGATGGGGGAAACCAACGAAGGAGAAGCAATCTGCAGCACAGTAGTATAAGCAGCAGGTGATTGAAACGCGGCAATAAACTTGTCTGCACTCCCCTCATCATCCTTCGGGTATCATTACTCCTCTTCCCCTGCCTTTTCCTATTCTCTAGGTCTCCATGTTGTACTTGAGACTCTTCTCCTGTATCCAAAAACAAAAGTGTTTGCTTGATTAATCATCGGAAATCCGAAATCCGACTCCGAATGCGAACTGATGATAATGCAGTCTCGCTGGGGCTGCTATGCATGTAATGACAGTAGGTATAGGGAAAATGTTGATATGAATAGGGGAAATGGTTGTCGGCAAGAAGTTTTCGCGAATTCGTTCACTCTCACAACCACAGCAACCACCGCGCGCCCCCAACGACACACTGTCCAACACCCCAGAAGACTCTGAGGATCATCACCACGAACCACACGTACCACATGAACCCAATGAGCACCCACTCGACAGCGAGCCACATCGCCCGACGAACCCAGCGGAACCTACGTCTGCGTCGTCGGAGCATCTTCTCAATGACATCGAGGGTATGCTTAATCTTCAGCCTTTGGCCTAGCGTAAGGTCGCGACTCGTCTCATCCGCTTCATCCGCAGCTGCTCGTGTCATTGCAGACAGGTCTGTCGCCACACGGCGGCGGACGTCTTCGACGCGGCGATGGAGTTGAGGAACGGTGTCCGAGACAAAGAGGTCCGCCGACTTTTGCCACTCTTGACCGGAACACTGAATGGATGTGCCGAGTGTTTTGGCAGCGAGCTGGTAGAGTTCCGTTTGAGGAACAGCTTTATTGCAAATACTAGCTGGGTCTGGGCTGAGTTTGGCGACTTCAGGCCACAATGCGGTTGCGGCGCGCATGCCGTTCCCTGCTAGGCGTTGCGGGTTTGCGAAGACTGGGTGAGGCTCGTTGGCGCGGCGGGTGATTTCCATGGCCTTAATACCGGAGCTGAGGACCAAAGCGCGGAGGCGAGCAATTTCGCGCTTCGACATGGGCGCGCGGTCAGGTGCAGGACTGTGGTCGGAAATCGACCAGTGATGGCTGCGTCGTGAGGATGATGCAGGACGAGCATCGGGTGAGAGGGCTTGCGGCATGCAGAGGATGGAATTAAGCCGCTTGTCTGCCTCCTTAACACCCGCACTGGCAGCTGATTTCGGTTCGCCTTCGGAGCGGTCTGACAGGCGCTTAGCTGAGGGAGGCGACGAGCTTGGTGATGCGCTCAAGATATCGATGCGTGGCGGCTTAAGCCTGTCGAATCGAGGCGACCTACGGCTCGGTGGTCGAGATGCGGAATCTGGTAAGATTGGTTCGCTTTCTGTGGCCTTCAACTTGTCATGAGTGGCAGACTGGAAAGTCGGCATCACGTCGAGGTAATTCTTGGTGTTCTGTTGACGGATTGATGCGGTCCTTGAAAGTGGTATCTCGCCCCTTCTTCGGCCTCTGGGCTCTGTGTCCGACTCATCGGTCGTGGTACCCTCCACCTCCGAAGGAGTATCACCCATGTCCGACTCCTTACGCCATATGAGATCGCCCAGTTTCGACACTCCTCCGCGAATCACGTTGTCGATACGTGCACCTTTGAAGATGCCAATACTGTTGACACTGCGGTGCGGCTTGTGGCTTTCCCCGGTTGCGCGTTGAGAATTTTTACGAGAGGGGCTTCTAGAGGACGCCCCCCTATCGACTGACCTTCGTTCTCCGGACGACTCTGGCGACGCATCAAACGGAGTCTTTGGAGCACTGGCAAGGTATTCAGCGCTAGATCGCTCCTCCGATATGCGGTCGCCTCCTCTCTCTTTACTTCGGTCACGGAAGATGTGCTTGACTTTCGAAAAAGGGTTTCTAGTGGGTGAGTTGGCACGGCTGGATCCGGGAGAAAGATCCCCTCCAAGCGCAGGAATGAAAGGGTCTCCACGAACTGCGCCGTCGGGAGAATTGGGCTGAGATGAATCGACATCGAAAGAGCTCCTCCGCGCTGGCATGGGAATCTCCAAACTAGGCCTTCCAGTTCGCTGTAGGTACTTTGGTGTCTTTCGAGGTTTATCCTTACTTTTCCTTTCATCAGACTCGCTGCCTCCGGCGATGGACGGCTTTCGACTGTGTTGCCGTGATTGCGGCTGTGACATCATTCCAGCATCTCGTTCTGGCGTCATCCATCCCGAGTTATCCATCTTAGGCTCGTTCTCCCTCGCCTCCCTGGCGATCATCTCGAGCATCTGTTTCTCCAGAATATCCTGGTGGCTGCTCGTCAACGTGCCTGTCCGACTTCTTCTGTCAATCTTCTTCAATATTTTCTCGCTTTCTCCGTCGGAACCGTCCGAGAAAGATGACTTTCCGAGGCGCAGATTATCATGGTGGCTATTTACTGAGTTACTGTGGCGATGGTGATGACCTGTGAGATCGTGAAGCTTCTGGCGAGCACGATCACGAGTACTGCTGGTATGAGAATGGTCCGTATCCGATTTTGCAAGCTTTGGATTGCCTGTCTTTGAATCGATGATAGGGTGGCTCTCTTCATCTTCTTTTCGCCCCGGATTCTGACCCGATTCACTGCCATGCTCGGCGTTCTGCCGAGAGAGAGGTCTGTTGATGTCGCCAGCGTGGGGAAATAACTTACGCCATTGCCGATCTTCGATCAACTGCTTGTGGTGATCTTGTTCCAACCAGTACGTATCGGCAAGCAAGTCGGCTGGGTCGACGAACCAGTCGAGCCTTGGCCTTCTTGGTTTGTTGGCGTTCGCCGCGAGCTGAAGCGCATGCCTTCGCTCCACCGAATCGGCATCGGCAAAAGGCGGAAGAGTACAGCCATCTGCATTCGTCTGGCCAGTTGCAGCCCATTTGGCGACCTCATCGACCCAGTCAGTGACCTTCACTATGTCTCCAAATCCTAGGCCGTTTCCATCAATAGCCATGCGTTCTCGAGCTCGAACCTTCCTGTTTCGAATGTATTGTAGTGGGTTGTAAGGCCGCCCAAGACGTAGACTTCCCTCTGCACTTCCGTAAGTCGGTGTCTTAGTAATTCCTCCGGAGGATGTGGGCGGACTAGCCGTCGTCGGGCGACTCGAATGAGGCTGCTGGATAGGTGGAACCAGCTCCAACAGGCGTCTGTATTGCGCCATAAGCTCCAGATGCTCCTTCGCCTTTTGCACCCTAGCAAGGGTCGAAGAAGTGAAATGATTGCGAAAAGTGCCCTCGCGGCTCATGTCGAATGACGCTTGCAAAGGGCTGTGAAGCACGCCGGATGATGGTAATCTGGGCGTCAACGCCATATCGGGCCCCGGCGATCTGGTCCGTGATATTCTTCTTTGTTGTTGATAATGGCTCTTCAGGTTTGGACCCATGGCGTCGGGAAGCTGCGCCAGGGTTGGCACCGCCTGGGATGCGATCCTTCGCGACGCCTGCCGCCGCGACTCGCTCAAATTCAAGGCCATGTTAACGATCTGCGTTGAGTCGATGTCGAGAGAGTGGCTGGTTGCCGGCGGCGGAAAGCTCGCGCCCGACAGAGGTCTCCCGTTTGCCGCGTCTCGTTTCCTAATGGTCAGGTCGTGCGTTGGCTGCGTGGGCGAGGTATCACCATGTCTTCTTGGCGGGCTTTCAGTTTCAGTCATTCCTAGGCCAGCATCGCGACCAGCACTTGACCCCGGTATGTCTGACACTCTTCCGGAGTCCTTCGCCTTGCGATTTATTGGTGGGTTTCGCGAATGTCGCCGGCGGGCCCCTTGATCTCCATCGGAATCGCCATCGTCTTTAATAGTATCCTGCAAGAGAAACCCTCCGTTGGAGCGATGTCTAGGTGCCCTATGCCTCTTCGTGTCCCTTCCCAGAAACCCGCTGGTATACTCTGCCTCCCTCGGCCCTGAGGAGTTCGATGTTGGGCGTCGGCCGCTCGACTCGTCCGGCCACGGCAAAAGCGTAGTGTCGTTGAGCAGACTCCCTGTCGCGCTCGACTCGCCCGTCTCGTAACTACCCCTATTGCTTCCCCTATCATCAGGCATCGATTGTGGACTCAGCTTTCTCGTGAGAACGGCACGCTGCTGGGCGGCATCCTTCTCCGTCATTGCGTCGAGCTTGCTCGCATGGCCGTCGCGGTGAGGTTTTCGTTCGGTGATCGATTGTTGTGTTTCGTCGCCGTCGATGTCGCCAGTTTCGCTGATGTCTGAGCGAGCGGGTTCGAAGGTGCGGAGGTTGCCAGGAACAAAGGCGTTACCAGACCGCCACGGACATCGCGCTCCGGTCGACGCAAGGGGGTGGGATGGTGGCAAGACAGTCAGAAAGTCAGGTATTCCATGTGAAGGATGAAGGTGACGAAGTTATTGGAAGAAGGAGGCGCTGATTCGTCCGAGCCGAAACTGGGCATTGACATGTGCCAGCTGAGCATAAGTTGGTGTCGATGTTGCTGCTGTAGGATCGTGGCAGCAGCGCCAGAAGACGGGATAGATACGGGAAACTAGCAAGCTCCCTCCCAGTAGCTCTACCGTGGCGTTGCAGCCGACCGCGCTACCTACCTAATTGCCAATGCCTCTCTCCACCCTCTGCGACTCCACAGGGTTTATCCACTCTTTCGGCAATCGTCGGAGCGGAATATCACTCGGTTCCGAGGAAATAAGGTAGCTGGGGTGGGCGAAGAACGATTGGTAACGGCATCTCCAAGCGAGCTGCGGAAAGCATGATGTGCAGCCTTTTTCTTGCTTTTTAAGGCTTGCGACAACGCTCACCCAGTCACCCAGGCGGCGGGCGGCCAGGCCTTGTTGTCGAGCGCACTAGTCCAGCGGGTGTATGGGGCCCGATTCGCGCTAACTCGACGGACCAGACCGCCCTCGCCTTTCAAAGGGTCTCCCCGGTCAAAGGAACCAACATCTCAACCGTTACCTTGGCTAACTCAAACATCAGCGTCAGCCGCCCTTCTTTATTACTATCAAACAGTTGCATGTCCGCAGGGGCTGCTTTCAGCTGCTTTCTCTTGAAATGAAGGCTCATCCCAAGCACATTCTTCGGAGCAACATTCTCCGCCAACACGGCAGTCGTCCCAGTCCGCATGACTTCCACTGTGTTTGCGAAAAGACTATAGCTACCATAGCCCCAAGCTTTAGTAGCCCAAATAGTCTTACAACTGTCTGATATATGATCAGAGTGAGGCAACACCAAGTTCGTTTACAGTAGAGAATATCTTTTTGTCTCCTGCTTAAACAGCACGACTTTTGACCTGGGCTCGCATCCATGTGCGACCGACTCACTCTTGAATCAAGTCATGGCAACGAGAAGAGTGACGCAGAGAAATGACAACCCGAATTAGAATCCCAAGAAGTTAGATATAGATCTGGTAACAAGTGAAATACTACCTTTTCAAGGCTTCATTGCTGAAACGAGAGATATGCGTCGTTGCAGTGATATTCACGGAGAAGCGATAGCGACGACTATCGAGGCCGAGTTCAGCAGCATAGTTAGCCAAACCGCGTCGAGTGAAAAGCCCCACTCAGTACCTCGGCAGCTGACCCGATTAGCTCTGTAATATTGGATGCAAGTCTGAATGGCATCAACGTGCATGTTGTTCCTGATAGGGACCTTGACACTCGCCGTGTCAGCGATTAGGTAGCCGCCCATAAAAGACCGCAATTGTCGGGAGCAGTTTTGAGGTTATGGACGCTTCATTTTCCTGAACAACTTCATATCCAATCATGGAGTCATCGAAAAACTCTTGCAACGGAGTGTGAGTCCTGTTATGCTGCTCGTTTCATCCTCACCATCACCTGCAGGGAAGCTGATCATATGTTTGAGACTAGGAGCCCTTCACTCTGGCCGTCTTCCCAAATCAGGTCCATCTCGTTGCCGGTGTTCGACTGATGTATGGTTCCGGTTATCTGGTCGGGTCATAGCAGTCGCCGCTGACTGTTCCGGCATTCAGACACATGCCCGCCATGCGAACACTCTCTCGCTAAAATCATATCAGCATGAATCCTGGAAAATTTATGCCAGAATGATACACTTACTCCATCTGCCCCAAATGGCCGTTGAAGCATCTAGTTTTGTTGGCCCATTTCTATGATGTGACATAGATCGTAAAGACAACGGTAGGGATTGTCTGCGTCAGTCCTACCAACTTGGTCGACGCAGGATCGAATGTGCTGTGCTAATTGGCAGCCAGAAGCCATTTTCCGCAAGAGCGATGTTCAGAAGAAAGGAAAGACTATGGGTCGGAGAGCTGATTCTGAGCCACGAGTTCAACACAGGCATCACCACTGGGGTTTTCAATGCAACTCCTAGGTCCATGATTTCGGATCACATCAAGCAGTTCACAGCATGAGCTTCCGAAACGGGACAAGCACTGCTTCTTCGTGACTTTGCTACCTGGAGAACGGAGAAGTCCAGCGGTCGAACAATTCTAGAGGCGAATCATATCAAGGTTACAATTATATAGGAAGAGGTGGATCGGGATAGAGGCATATGCCAGCACGACCACGCAGAGGCTGGAAATACAACCAACCATGGTCAGTTGCTCGCTCTTCACTAGTCGATTCTTTCCGATATTATGACGTTTCTACTTCTCAATAGGTGCACAATACCATGGCTTAGAGAGGCAGCAAACCAAATATCACGTTGCCTCTTCGCAGGAGAGACTAGCTCACACGAGCAGACGCGATGCTGAAGCCATGAATGAATATCCTTTCTCAGAGCCATCTTTCTTCCTGGCACATTCGTAGCTGCAAGTTCAGTTTTGAACCTTCCTCAGTAGACTTCAGGACGCTATCTGATCCTCGCTAGTCTATCTTTTCAACGACGTTTTATTTTTATTTTCTTACTTCCAGGATGCTCCGCGCATGTCTTCTGTGGTTCCCTCGAGATTTTGGCTGTACTGGGCTGTCACTGCGCCCTTCACTTTCGCCATTGTTGGCCTCTACAGCTTATGGGATAGAAGGGCGAATGAGTTCATACGCAGACAATACCACAAACATGGAGCAAAAGCTCGAGAAAATGGAAGGGCTCGTGATGGATACCTGGAGCGGTAACAATGAAAGACTGCCAAGTCAGCCAGCGCAGGACCATGGCGCCCTGACGGAGTCGCCTGCAACCTGATATGCTTGCACCTCGTCCATTTTTCTGCGCCTGATAATCTGGAAGACGTCACGTATGATCGCAAGAGCTTGACTGCCTAATTACTAATAGTTAGCAAAGGTGAGTTACACAGAAAATTTCCAAAACTGTGCTGAAGGGTGAAAGAGGTTTAGTGATTTTTCAACTGATCCCACCAACACCGTCTTAGGATGCGAGTAAAGAAGAGCCCTGAAATCTTGAATTCTGCCAGAGGGAAGAAATATGAATCAGACAGGAGGCCGCGGACGCCAGGCGAAGCGGATGAGGACGTGGTTCCGTTGGGATTGATCACTTTCCTCCCTCGCACATTCATCTTAGTCGACAAAAGTGTTGCAATCGAATCATCGACTGCAATGATAATTCACACCCAGGGGAAGCAGCAGGATTATGAGAGAAAGAAAGCATTGTTGGCGGACCATTATTAAGCTCTAGGAAGACCAAAAAAAACTCGGTTAGGAGTTTCATCTTGCTCCTACCGCGGGGCCGACCTCGTTGCCAAAACCGTCGACCCCGTTCCCCGTCTTCCCTTTTTGTGCGAGTACGCGGATTTAAATACCAATTACAAAGAAAACATCCCAGCCTCAACAACTACCAGAGCCCATTCTCGTATTCATCGGACCCCCACCCCCTCTGTTTGCAACCAAAACAAAACCAACCAAAAAGACACACGCAAGGCAAGAACAGATAGCTTCCATCTCTCCTAGGGTGTCAAATGGCAGGTATCGGGGTATATCACCCTAAACCAACAACTCAAGAGTGCACGGGGGACTTGTACTCGGAGAAGTAACGCTCGTGGAGTCGTCCAATGTACTCGACCAAGGCAGGCTTCTCACGGATGAGAGCCGCATGGACCGGGTTCCTGCATCTTGGTGTTAGCCATGCTTTCTCCATGCTATCTAACTGTTTCCGCGTTAAAGGCACCCGTGGGAAACTTACACAGAGGTACCCAGAACCGTCGCCAGGTTACCAAAAGCGACGAAGTCGGCCTCGGAAGGGCGCTGGCCACCAAGAATCCAGAAGGGCTCGCGGGATTCGCGGGAGTCAAGGGAAAGCTTCGACAAGGAGGTCTCGCAGAAACCGTTCAGGGACATGACGACGTCTGATGCGAACTGCTTAACTTCGTCATCGGTGTAGCGGCCGGTACCCTGCAAGTAGAGCTGAGAGTTGACGTAGCCGCGTGCCAGCTGGGTTGAGATGTGCTTGGCGCCCCAAACGAAGTGAGCGAAGGGACCATCGTGCCACATCTGCTCATACTGGCCGCGCCATCTCTCGTAGAGCTGTAGGAACACCGTTAGCATATGCCGCCCAAGTTCTTTTCTGTACCAAGCCTGTCCTTACAACGAGGAAGTAGGCGCGATCCTCCAACATGGCGCGGATGCAAGTATCCTTGGCCTTGTCGGCAGGCGCAAGATCCTTGTTCAGATCCGGGAGCTGTCCAGTCCGCACCAGGCGCTGGATGACGAACTGAGCCTCGCCGATAAGCTCTTCCGAGTCGGCGAGCTTGACGTAGGGCACCCTTTGCTTGGGCGCCTGGAAGAAGTTGGCGGCGCGGTCCTTGTGCTGGATGTTGGCGTGGCGGAGGCGCAGACGCAACTGGATCGTGAAGGGAGTGTAGCCGTATTGGCCATTGGGACGGTCGAAGCTGTAGATGATGAGGTCGTGTCCAATGCCCTTCTCCACCTCGGCCTCGTCCTCGGCCGCCTCTCTGAGCTTGCGCGGCAAGTATCTCTTAAGCGCCAGAGCGTTCTGCCTGGTGTTCTGGGCTGATGGAGGGGCCTTCATTTTGAATGTTTGGTTGCGGATTGGGGTATGGGTATCTCTTAGGGGGGTATCTCTGGGTATTATCGAAAGGACGATGACTGTTCTATGCTGCTGTGGTGGGATTTGGATTGGAGGTTTCGAGCTGTATTATTTATTGTTTTTGCTGTAGCTTCGGGAGCTCTTTCGAGATAGACGGCCTGCTCGGAGCTACTGCAGCTTTACAACATGGTAGGTGCTTGCGGCAATGCCCTTGATTCTCGAAACGTACCCCGAGTCAGACCGACATGTAAAGCGAGGACAAAGCTGAAATATCCCACGTCTGTCTTGCATGAATGCAAAATCAGATGGAATATTGCAAGTGGATGGCGAAGAAGACTTGCCAATGGGATATCCGTTAGCTGACACGTCATAGCTGTTCCATGTTAAGTTGGCGGGCACTCTTCAGAATGAGGCTAGAAGAAAATGGTGGTGTCTAACGGACATATTGATTCGAGCATAACCCCATCTTGCTCGTAGGGGTATCGTAGTCAACACAAAGCCTCGTCTTCCCGGTCAACCGCTTGGCTTAGGCTTAATGGCTGCACGAAAACTACCCACGCAACCGCTTACCACCTGACCCCAGGTTTAATGCCCATTTCAAACCTAAAACACCGTGACCGTGTTAACATGATCGTTCTTCAGTACCTCAAACACCAGACCAGGGAATCCAAATAGCGTAGTTGTTGAATCGTCGCTGCCATCGAGTCTCTTGGCGCCGCTGTCTTCCCAACCCCCAAGAAACTCGCAGCTACTGCCGGGGCTATCCCCCCATCCCCGGTTGAGCACCATGCCTCTTTGTGGAGCCTTTGAATCCCCGTCGGGATACGCGCTGTTCCATCGTTCGTTCAGCCTGTCTTTCATCTCAGGAAACTTGGTCTCCGAGTTCGCCGTTGTAGCCGGCGAGCCATCGTCAAGATAGCTGACTTCCCAACGGCAACGGCGGTGTCGGTTGAATTCATATGAACCAGGCACGTTGCCATGGAGAACCAACTTCGTCGCAACCAGACGATCTGGAGATTCTGACTTAACGGGCTTGCCAGGCGGGGCCTGAGACTCAAGCTGCCCAGGTGGTGGCCTTGATGGGGGAGAAGGCGTCGAGACAAGAACGTCAAAGCCCAAGTAAAAGTAATTGTAGAAACACTCTCCAGACACATTGCCAGCAATTTCTTCCTCGACAGCCTCATCGTTATCATCATCTGAGCCTGTGTTCGCAGATGACTGATCAGTGTCGGTGAGGTCGTCCGGACGACTGAGATCAACACCATTCGACCGAGCGCGGCTGTGGCTAGCCGTCCGAAGCTTGTGTATCGTCATTCTCTGGTCGTTCTTCCGATATGTAGCGTTGGGAGGGCCAAGCTCCGCAATCAGTTCCTGAGGACTGGTCTCTCCCAGGATGATCCAGATAGACGAGTTAGTCCACTTCCGGAACAGTTGGAGCTTGCCGCCGCCATGAATCTTGACCAGAGAGATCTCATCAGGAACAACATCCTTCCCCCTTGGAAGAACGGGAACCGTCTTGACACTTGGCAGAATCTCAGTCCATAGAGTTTCTCGCGCTTCAGCCCACGAGTCTCCGCTGAAAACGGCCATGGATGTGGCGACTTGGCTTGCAGCAGACGACAGCAGTGACACGACATCCTTGGTGGGAGAGTATGCGGACTCGGCCAGTCGGAATGTGAAGGCGACGCCGGGATAAGAAAGTATGTAGTTACCCAGATTGTCGGCGGCATCGGGCGTGGGTGGGATGTACTCTCCACCATATGTTGGTCCGAGAAGCCTGTGGTAGATGTGTCGGAAGGTTGGGCCGGAGCTGGATTCTCCGGGAACAGGAGACGAAGGCGGCCCTTGCGCGTTTGCAGGCTTGACCAGATCACGATCCTTGAACGTGACGTGGTTCTTTGTGAAATCGACAATTTCTATCAAGCGCAGGCGCTGTTCGGGGCCATCGAACCGCAGGCGAATACCGTTGGCAGGGAGCGTTAGGGTAACGGGTTCTTGGACTGGTTTCTCGCGAGAGTAGGCGAGATCGAGTTGCGGAAAACGTTGCGGTTCGGCTTTCAGTCGCGTCAAGACATCATGCAAGGATGCTCCGATAACTAGGCGACAGTAATAAAGTTAGCGTCTGAGAGCGCTATCTGGAAGGCAAATTTAATGCGCACCGAGAAAGCCCAAAGCTCGCCCTGGTTGAAGTTGCGCGGTGAAGAGCGACATGATCAGCAAACGCGATCGGAGCTCAGCGTGGGGTCCGCGGGGTGCTCAGGGCTGCAGACGTTGAGGGTCGTGGCACAGCTCTGGTTTGCAGTAGAATAAGAGGCAGGCAGACGTGTATATCTGGTGATCATGTAAGTTGGAATTCGGCGCAAAAAGGGGCGGTAGTATGTAGAAGTAATGCTGTCGCAGAAGCAGCGCAGGAAGATGCCCACGGGTCCGACAGAGGGGTTCATGTGATGCTCCAGCAGTGACAACGACTTAGCGGGGCGTGGGGAAGGAACGTCATTTGGTTAGAGGTAGTGTCCTCTGTATGTAACTTCGTACAGAAAGGTGGTATTCCCAGCCAGTTAGATGGCGAGCTGGCATCAGCTATCGAATTAGCGCCATCAACTGAGGTGCAGACGCCCCCATATGTCAGCAGGGGTGAAGCTCTTATCTTATCAACAAGCCCATCCCGAAGCGTACTAATACCTTAGGTACGTAAGGTTCGGTCGGGGCTGCGGGGGGTAAACTCCCACAATCCCATTCCAAACACTCGATGGCATCGGCATCGAAAAGTGAGGCACCTCAGTATCCCGTTCCTCAGGCACCTCAGCAGCAGGTCGTGTTGAGCAATTTCGATACGTACCTACCTAAGTCACTTTGTCGCATGTGCCTGCCTTCGGACCAAATGAAAATTGAAAACTGCAAGGGTAGGCACTTCATCCTCCTCCACACCAAAGCAACGGATGCCTCAAGTCTTCCAATCAGAGTAGGTCTACAGCATCGGGCCAAGGTAACGGCGGAAGGCAATATCACATCAGGCTCTTCAGATCTGGCACGCTAGATCAGTTCTTCAACAGGAGACATCGGACAGGGATGTTCCATCGACACCACCAGGTCTCTCCGCACGCTCTCCAACTCAATGGGAGCTAATCAAGCTGAGCTACCAGACATCGAAACGGCATACACCAAGCAGTTCAAGGCAATAGAGCAACTTCTCCTTGTGTCTGGCCAAAGCATCTCCGGACCACCATATCCGCGATCGAATTCTCTTCCGTCTCTGCATGGAAGCTTCCATCTCTGTGTGCATCATGTTTTGCATCGACCAGCCAACAACATCCTGCGTCTGGCATTCTCGTCTCCTCGCCTGAAGAAAAGCACGGAGGAATCTCAACGCCTGACGCACACGGGCCTTCATTCGACGAACTCTCACTCGGTTTCACCTATTCCCATCGGGTCAGTCTCTCGACTCTTCAGGGATGAGCCCTCAATACGAAAAGCCATCTCACACCATTCGTTCTGTTAGCACTCCACTATGGCTTCTCCGGGGGAAGATCGAATTTCGGCGTGCCGCATTTCCTTCAAGTAGGCGACCTTTGGCCCGGACCATACCACAACTCATGCCCCTAGCCTATCATCCGGGTGAATGCATGGATATCAGTCTGGTGTCCAACCGCTGCTCTTGCCATCTCGTCCAAGTCTTGATCCTGCGCTGCGACTATTATCGTCCATGACAAGATTCTTAGGGCATGATATCGAGTATTTTGGTGCTTTACCGACGTTCGCTTCTTAAGCTAAGGAGTACTCAAATGCAGATACCACGAAAAACGCGTGCCTGAATCTGGCTACCGAATCATATCTCGTCTTCGGATTTTCGTTTGCGGCCTCAGGCAGTCCGTTACTCTCAATCGACTTCCCATCGAGCTGTGGCAAACTGGAGCCGTGGAACTACAGAGTGATGGAAACGTGCTCGACCCCGAGACAAGCTGGGTGGGATGTGGCTTCGTGGCGACAAGATCATGTCAAGTTCACTCCCCAACCTCTATCATGAAAGTTTTCGGATCCAAACAACACCAATTGCGAACCTCACTTGGCCATCTTCGCTGCTTGGGGTCTTAAGGAAGGAGTCGAGCTCAGACAGATCGCATATGGGCGCTCCTTCCAGGGTCAACTAACAAGATGGTCTTCTTGACCCTGAATTTACGGTTGGCTCGTCTCACAGACATCACAGCTAACGGAAGTTTTAACAGCTGTGTGGGGTTGAACCCTTGTGCGCTGATAGACGGGAGACTGTGCCCCCCGGCAATGCACTTCGTTGTCAACACGATCGGCCAACTCGCAGAAATCTGCGTCCATTGGAGTAAGGCGGTGTAAAGTCCTTCCCTGCAGATTCTCCTTTGGACTATCTCAGCAGGTACCAGTCGCAGTTCTCGGTCGAAGGCGATTATGGCCGGCATGTATGCCCTGAAGGCGCTGTACCCAGATGAGGGTCCGTCCTGCTCGTGCGATATTCCAAGTGGAATCATTCTCTCGCACGTGCGATCTGCGTTGAAATCCAGGGCTGATTTCAGGTAACGAATCTTCCATTGCGTCTAGTAGGCAAAATCACTAGCTGTTGATCTTGTTCGCGTAGTCGTACTGGTTGAAGTGCTCAGCAAACTGCTTTCATAACCATTATGAATCTTTCGCTGAGTCCTCTGTTGATCCTGAGATCCTCTACACTCACGTCGTGGTGGCTAGTGCTGGTACCATAATTGAGCACCTTAGTTCCAGCATCAACGAACTGTTTCATGAGTTCTGTGTGCTTCGGCCGTGCGAAGTGCGCACAGAGATAGCCTCAACTCACCTACAAGAACCGACTTCTCGCAGATAAGTTCAAGTCTATTCTTGAAGACTGCTTTAATGGGGCATCGTCCGGTATCCAACGACGGCAAATTTGGGCTTCGTGGGTCTGTCTTTGCCCTGCCTTGGACAATCCCTCTCGCAACCCAGCCTGATCCCAGCCGACATGAGGCTACCTGGGTCGCTTGAACTTTGCAGTACTTCATGCATGAACGGCAGTCGCCGAGGCTGCCTGCGACAATCTGTTACCGATGGTGCTACTGGGCGATTCATCGGGTTCGACTATGGCTGCGGAAGCTCCATCCGCTACATTTCAAAGTCGCTAGTCTCCGTGTTCACTTGCAAGCTTGAGCAGGGCACTTGCCATGTGAGAAAGTGAAAGATCAGGCTAGTGTATCTCCATCAGGAAAAGCACATTCGAAGCGCGTTCGAGGCGACGGTGTAACCCCGCGAGTTCACCGATGCTACTGCAGCCTAGCGCGGGTTTTCGAGGCGGAGACTCCGCGTAAGAAGATGAACCTGGACGACGGTATCTGTACCATGGAAGATACAATATGGTATATCTCAGTCACAAACTACCTGCTTGACATACGCCGTTGGCCGTCGAGAAAGGCAGCTGACTTTGAGAGCATGAGATGCAGCTTCGACCTTCAGGCCCCACAACCATGCCCGACATGGATACTTGACATATACTCGATTCAAGATCGTGCACGATCTGGATATATTCGTTATGAAGACGAGACTTGGAGGGGGCGAGCTTTCGCTTTGATTACGTGCTGCTGAAGGAGATTGCACCAGTTTGCCCGGGTTCTCACGATATTTGTTGCCGGGCAGACTATCTGTCAGTCAGGGGTAAAGGGGGCGTCTCCGGCAATCAAGGGTGAGTCAGGAAAAAAGTACCTACACCGGGAAAGTCGATGATATGGGAGGATCCACTTGGCCGTCGCTGGTAACTGCTTGGCTCGATGCGTTCTCGCTGTCATGCTATCGCGAGAAAGCTCTAGGCGTAGCCATCCCTGAGTCTTGTGCAGTGCGTCACTGGGCAGAAGTCGCGAAGGATTCCAAGTAGCCTTGGAATTCACCATCCGCATCACGATGAATCTACAGCAGGATGATTAGGATTAGATGAGACCGCATTTACTCTGTATAAGGTTCCTACCTACGACCGATTTCCACCTCGACGAATTCTGAATCCATCGCTGGTCCACGCCGGACATCTCAGGCTTCTTGTACTCCCAGGCGCCATCGTTTTTTCTGAGACATCCCTTCATCAGCCACTCATCTTTGGCCGGCCTTGGATACCGATGGGAAATAACCCATTTTCGCCTAAACTTCCGTGGTTCAGCTCATCCTGCAGGAAACTCTCACGCAAGTTCATCCCGAGTCAATTCCTTACTTCACGCTGACGCCAAACTTTACGTTGGACCTTCTCTTCTGATTCTTCCAGTTTGCCCTCAATACATCACGACATCGTCATACGAGGAGCGTATACCTCATTCCTTGGAAGGCTACGTACGAGCCACATTGTACTTCTATCACACCCTGGGATGCACCACTATAGGTTGAGTGATTGATTTGTTGGCGTTATTTTTATTACTACTTGTTGCTGACGTCGTGAGAAGCTTGATGGAGGCTTAGAACTCGGTTCCGCGATGTACCAGGCTTATGCTTGAGCGAGACTCTTCATGAAACTGATGTAACATAGGCATGGGAAATCAGGCCGCACGTGTCGTTTTTATTCATGAAATCAACAGCGCTGACCAACATTGAGTGCGCCACAGTGATCGGCTGACCGCCAAGTCGTAGAAGGGACTTCCGCACTTCCAACGGAGCTCTTATCTTCCCCTCAATAACACTTAATCAAAAGACTCATAAACATCACGGAAAGAGATTTTTCTAAGAATTCCCAATATACACATCGGCGACGCAGGTCTCTCGCCGGATGACGCCATCTTCATCGTCGAAGCCTGCGACACAACTTTACCCCACCTCCAAGCAGTCAGAAGCGGCGAGATCTGGGGGACCAGGCCCTTTTCTAAGACAGACGGCTTCATCGAAGACGTTGAGAAATCATAGAGTTACAGGACCACAGCTGAAGGAGAGGCTCTGTGCATCTTTATTGCTGAAGTTAAGGTCGAGATGAACGAGTCGACCCCGCACTCCGGGCTCTCGTACTGGACCGCCGAGGATGGGACATGATATCTTGCAATCGGGGCAGCTTTCGTGAGGGGGAATTAGGTACCTAATCACATCAAGAAGTAGTTTCATGTAGATGATATGAGAAATACACTATAGGGGAAGGAGGACTTGATGTTCCTTGATGTCGTGGTCACGGATTCCCGGGCAAGTGAGTTCCGAAAGGGGGCTAGTGAGGCGCTGATCGGAACGGCGAGGAACTATAGGATCAGACAAGGGAAGGGGGCGCTTTACCTCCCAAAAATCTCTTGCTTTCCACTTCTGAAGATGGCTGGATCATTGGCTAGTATGATATCTCGTCTGATCCAAGGCCTCGTAAATCACGGAAGGGAGACGAGACGGTACAAACTTCACATTCTTCTCGAGACAAGGGCAAGCTACCACTCTCGTATAGGAAGCTTCTTGCCGTGTCGTTTCGTGGACGGCTAGATGCAAAGTTCAAAAGTGCTCCCTCAGGCATTATAGACGCTGCGCGAGAGATCGACTCGGTGAACAAGCCATGCGACATCTCTCCCGGCGAAACATTGCCCCATTCGAAGGACGCTGACGTGCCGATCAGCGTCCATCTCAAGCGGTAGCTGCAGCTGCAGAACCCGCATCGCCTCACAGTCTGCCCTGACAACGTCAGCTTATCGGCACACTCCAAGGCCGGATACTGGTCAAGGAAAAGTGCAAACTCACTGAGTTGTCAGCGGCGGCAGGCTTGGAACCCTCGCTAGAACCCTGTGGTTTTAGAGCACAACGCTGAGCATCTATGAAGAGCAACGATATTAACGCGTTTGGCCTTCATGCTGCCAGCAATTTGCTTACGCGAATACATTCCGCCAAGGGTGGGCGTTTTCAAGTGGCCAAACACTCATATAATCATACGAAAACACTCATGTTTAAGCAGGCTTTTTCTCTGGGTTATGTCTTCAAAAGAGTACTTGAGGATTGCCTTTCCAACTCAGCATTTGACACACAACCATCCCGCGTATCAGTTACTGCTAACATGTTAAACGCCTATGCCCCTTTGTTAAGTAGCAGTCCATCTTGAATACTTCTATTGCGACGTTCCGAGCCATACCCGGCCTCCCACAGCCTATCATGATATGTCTTGCAAAGGTTTCTGACCAATGACGTTGTGACTAGACATGAAGTTCTACTAGCTCTGATCTTCAAACGTGATGGTGCTTTCAATGTCACTTACCTATCAAACTGAGCGTGAAAAGTGTGAAGGGTCTTCAACTCTTCACGGACCTCAGCGAGGAGTAACGCTTACTCTACTCTCTGCCAACTCAGTTCACCACAAAAGACCCTGATTGAAAAGCCCTCCTTTGCTTTCTCCAAAGGCGTCAGATAAAGCCTTTGCTCCAACATCCTGCGCGATATCTCGCGTGACATATCAAGGCATTCTTTCTCGTCCTGCAGATGTCAGGATTTGCTACTACCAAATGAGAGTGATGATCTACTCACTTCGTCATTGGGCATGAAGTACGCTTTGAATGTTAGCATTGTTATATATATGCCGATGCACAAAAAAAGGTATGGTATTTGCTCTAAATTACCTCCAGGATGAAAAGCATGGCAGCGCCGGCCGTACTCGACAGGGTAATCAACGGCGCCTGACATCAAAGACGCAGTGTAGTTGGAACTTGTCGTGTTCAGTCAGTATGGTCAAGCGTCGAGGGAGATAATGCAGGGCAAATCACATTCGATCATCAATCCCATCATCTGTCTCCTGCCAGGTGCGGTCAGCGAGAATATTATGGAAATGGGCAATCATCGAGACGAACTTCTGCTTAAGCATCAACCTCCACACCACCGGGATCATCCGCAGATATGGTCGCCGGGTCGCCGTGTGGGCTGCCTCCGGGTGCGGTCGTTGCTGCTCCAGCAGGCAGGGGGTTCGAAGGGGTTGCCAATGCTTCAGCATTCGTCATTCACTCTGTCAGAGACGAGGAAAAACAAAGATCTTGGCAGAAATGAAGTTCGATGATGAGAAGAGAGCCCGTTTGTAAGAAGACGAGAACGGAAATCGGTAAGAAGGAAAACGAGAAGATGGGCAGGAGGGGACACGAGGATCACTGAAAGGAAAGCAACCTTCACCAGCCGCTGTTGCCGCAAGAACTTTCACCAGGCCGAGCTCGTCGATCTCATGAAATGCACTTTCTCCTATTACGGTGGCTTCTGACGAGGATTGCGCAGAAGGCTCCAAGGTTATGCACCAATATAAACCTTTCGTTGTCAAGGAAAGCATTACCTGAGTTCTGACTCGGGGCAACAGTCCGCCTCTATGATACCTGACATGTTTATGCGAGATATCTAGCCAAGTCAATACCTTCCAGTCAAGTATGGGTGAGAGAGAGACTACAAGTCGTATGAGAGACGATAGATTGGTTTGCCCACATCGAATACAAAACAAGTGTTATCGTTGAGGAGGGTTTAGTTGGGAGGAAACAGTTATCGCATGTAGCATTTCGTCATGCAAGTCAGGTCTCCTAATCCAAGTATGCCCAGTCGACACGGAACACAGTTTTCCGGCCAGGCCCGAGCTGCAGGGAGGAGCGAGTGAGTAAGAAAGAGTCTAACCCAAGAGAACCACTCGTCGTCTACGAACAACGAACGCATGCGCTGCCTGGGTCCTCTCCTCTAATTTGGGGGTGGTAGATCCCCCCCCCTGGCCGGGGTACGAAAGATGAATTCGTGAGTGACCAGGCCTGTTCCCATAACCCTTTTGGCAAATAGGGAAATCGATGACAGAAGACCCAATCAGCATGAACGGATGGTCATAGCCTCCCTCGGTGAGATCGGTGAAGCTTGAGGAAAAACAATGCGAAAGACGGCGAGGGCGAGTGGGGTCGTTGCCCGGGCGACGGACCTGCTGTCAACCAACCACAGAGCTTTCCCCCACTTAGCGCGCCATGCTCTATTTACTTGCCCCGGCACCTGTCAACATCGCACGACCCTTCGGCTTTCAATACATCATTCCCACCTGCAGTGCTCTCTTCGTCTCCTCGTCGAAGTCCAGAATTTCTTGTCACTCGCATATTCCGCGCCCAGTTTCTCTTTTTCCAGTCTGGATAATAATTACCACCCGGCTACACTCCAAATCACAGTATGAGCTCCAGACGGGAGCTGACGAGGACCGCCTCGTCGAACGTCCGCACCGGTGCAGCTGGGCGCTCGAGCGTGCGCCCGACGACGCGAAGCTCCAACTTGCGCTACCAACATGGCCCTTCAAAAATCGACAGAAGTCGCGCCACCTCACCTGCAGATTCGATCGCGTCTACCGCCACGACTGCGACGAAGCGTAAGGAGCGCGACTTCGAGTACGAGGGAACTGGCGGAGAGACAAACATCAGCGTCGTCGTAAGATGCAGAGGCCGCAATGAGCGCGAAGTTCGCGAAAACAGCGCTCAAGTAGTCCGCGCCGATGGCGCGAAGGGCGAGAATATTGAGCTGTCTCTCGGCCCCAATGCCCTTACCAACAAGACATACAACTTCGACCGCGTGTTTTCTGCCGCGGCCGACCAGACCATGGTCTTTGATGATGTTGTCAAGCCAATCTTGGAAGAGGTACGCCATCTCAATCATGCTCTTGCCCGAATTATCTAACTTGCTGGCAGATGCTCGCTGGCTTCAACTGCACAATTTTCGCCTACGGCCAAACAGGCACAGGCAAGACATACACCATGTCCGGAGACATGACCGAAACTCTGGGTCTCCTGAATGACAACGCCGGCATTATTCCGAGAGTTCTCCACGCCCTGTTTAACAAACTCGAAGTCGACGATACCGAGAGCTGTGTCAAGTGCTCTTTCATCGAGCTTTACAACGAAGAGCTGCGCGATCTGATCACCGTCGAGGAGGACCGCCACAAGCTGAAGATCTACGACGATACATCGAGAAGAGGACATGCGACCACTGTAGTCCAGGGTATGGAGGAAAGGCACATCAGGACCGCCTCCGAGGGCATCAAGGTTCTTCAGGATGGAAGCTTGAGGCGCCAAGTCGCGGCAACAAAGTGCAACGATCTCAGCAGTCGAAGTCACACCGTTTTCACCATTACCGCGTACGTCCGGAAGAAGGGCGAAGATGGAGAGGAGGATTACGTTAGTGCCGGCAAGCTGAACCTTGTGGATTTGGCCGGTAGCGAAAACATCCAAAGATCCGGTGCGGAGAACAAGCGCGCCGCTGAGGCAGGTTTGATCAACAAGAGTCTCTTGACCCTCGGTCGAGTCATCAATGCCTTGGTCGACCGAAACCAACACATCCCCTACAGAGAATCGAAGCTCACTCGCCTGCTTCAAGACTCTCTCGGCGGTCGCACGAAGACATGTATTATCGCGACCATCTCTCCCGCCAAGAGTAACCTCGAGGAAACAATATCCACACTTGACTACGCTTTCCGCGCCAAGAACATTCGCAACAAGCCTCAGCTGAACGCCATGATCAACAAGAAGATGCTGCTTAGGGATTTTGCCACTGAGATTGAGAGGCTGAAGAGCGAGCTGATTACTACTCGGCAACGCAACGGCGTCTACCTTTCCAACGAGTCGTACGAAGAAATGACAGCACAAAGCGAGTCGCGACGCATCGTGATGGAAGAGCAAGCGGCTAAGATGGAAACTCTCGAGAACAACCTCAAAAACAAGGTGCAGGAGCTCTTTGCTCTGACCTCTAGCTTCATGGGTCTGAAGAAGGACCATGAGGGAACCAAGGCGGAGCTGGATGAGACACAGGGCGTGCTCGACCAAACGGAGCTTGTACTTGCGGCTACACGAAAGAGCTTGTCCGAGGAGACACACTTACGCAAGGCCCACCAAGAAACCGAGGACAAGTTGGCCGAAGTTGGCGGCGAGCTGATCGCCACATTGCAGAAGACGGTCAGCGACGTCGACGGTCTTCGCGCCAAGAACAAGCGAAAGTCCGATCTTCAGTCCATCAACCGTAGTGCTTGGGGTACTGCTCAAGCCGAGGTTTCCGATGTCACGACTATGGTAGAGCAGAGAGTACAGACCTTCCAGAACAAGCAGCGGCAGAATATCTCCGGCATCTCTGAGCGCATGAACATCTTCGTTAGCGAGGAATTGAAGAAGCTGTCCGACACACAAAAGTTCTTGGATGAGCAACTTGAGTCTTTCACCGAGTCGAGGAGGGAGCTCATGGAGCAGAAGGAGAAGTCCAAGGACGAAATGGACGACGTGCTGGAAGAAATCAAGGTCGTCCGAGATACCGTGAAGCAGCAAGTCGGGGAGAGCCTCCAGGCAATTGCTGGGGCTGCCGAGCGCATCGCTGCGGACGTTCTCAGCGAGCTTGACACTTTTCACAATCAGGTAATTCATGCAATCAAGATCGAGATACCGAAAGCTAACACATGCAGCTGCATTCTTCTTACAGCTCTCTGGGCAAGGACTTCAAGGGCATATTTGAGGATCTCATGAGACACATCACCGAGCAGCGAAGTGAATCTGATAGACTCAGACAGCAACTCCAAAGCGCGACCGACACTGTAGTTGAGCAGAATGCAAACATCTCTGTCCAAATGCAACAGGTGTTGGACGAGGAGAGGAAGCAAGCAGCGGAGGACCGTCAAAACCTTCTGGCTCAGATAAGCGCTCTCATTAACGCCCAAGCCGAAACCCAAGAGGCACGTCTGGCCGAGAAAACGGCTCATCTGCAGAAGAGTGTCCTGGACTCCAACACCTCTCTGCAGGGCGGCGTGGCTCGGTACTCAGAAGACATGGATGCTTGGGATTCGAAGGAGGGCCTGCTTCTGGAGGATGTGGCTAAGTCTCGTGATGATATGAAGAACAAGCTGAAGGATGATTGGAATGTGAGTGAACCTTTTCAATCCAACAACACGTAAGATGCTAATTCACCCAGGCCGCAAACGATCACAGCACCGCTATCCAGGCAACCACAAAGTCTGTTCACGCTGAGACTGTGCGTGTTGTGGATGAGCAGCTCAAGGACCTCGATGTCCAGATGGAGGCGCTGGACGACTTCGTCACCCGCGCTCGTTCTGAGAACGCATCCCACCATGAGCGACACAGCGAGTCCATGCACGGCCTTTCATCAACCGTCGAACAGTCCTTCGATAACATCTCGAACCACTTCAAGGTCACGTTCAGCCGTGTCAAGAGCCTTGGTGATGAGATGGAGACCGAGACTGAGGAGATGCAAGATAGCCTTGAGCCTCTGACGCAGGACTTGTGCAAACCGTTGAGCTTCCTCCGCGAAGATATCGAGTCTACGATCATCCAGGAGTACCGACCCACAGGAGAAACCCCGATGAAGATCCAGTATCAGTACCCGACCAACCTACCTCGGACCGAGGCGCACGAATCCCTTCTGGCCAATCTCAAGGACGAGTCCACTCCCACCAAGCCCATAAGTGAGGCGATGGTCTTCCCAGACGTCGACCAGACCGACCTTCACCGCTCGCCCCCGGGGCGTCAGTCGACGCGTATGTCGACCCTGAGCATGATTTCGGAGATGCCCCCTTTTACAATGAGTCTGCGGGAAGTCAACCCTAACACGACTAGCAACCTTACCTTCGACCCCTCGACGAGCATGATGTCTATCAACGGGAACACAGCCCCTCTTTTGTTCAACAAGCGTACCTCGACAAGATTTCAGCAGAAAGGATCTCGTAAGCAGAGCAGCTTGCTCCCCTTGGAAGGACGAGAGAACGTGCCTCCCACATCATTCTCACAAAGCGCCGGGCATCGGAGGAAAAGCCCTCGCTTGAACTGAATTGAAAGGCGAAAACAAGCAGTATATGAGGATTACAAGACGATGTTTTGGGAGTTTGCAGAGCTACCACTGGTTGAACTGCACAGATAACAATCGCGGTGTTTGGGGAAGGCTGATTTTGTCGGCTCACTTTGTTTTGTTTTGGGTGTAGGCTTATTGGTATTCTTGATACCCTTGGCTTCTTCTGATGACGTCCAATTTGAATCATTCTTCTTTTTCTACAGTTTGCCCATTCGTAGCCGTGGGATGTATTCCCACGCCGATGATAGCCCACAGACCTACCTACTCGACAGAACGAATCGACTCAACATTAGAAGAATGATTCGTTCTCAACTTCGGTTATGACTTTGACGAACCTATGTCTTAGGGTGGCAGGAGCTGTCGCGTCAATGTACACGGCTCGGAAAGGCATGTTCGTTGGTGATCTCCCCGCTCGTCATCCACGTCCTTACCACCTTGCTGCCGGAGACCGTCAGCTTTCTCACAGAAAGCGTAAGAACAGACATACTTGTGTTCTGAGCCATCGTCCCCGCCTCCAGACTCAAGAACATCCTTCATACCATCTAGCGCTACCGATCAGACTCACACCTGCATTGCCCACTTTCGCCATCATGTCCTACCCAGACCTCACAAGCTTCAAAGCCCTCTCCTTCGACTGCTACGGAACGCTCGTCGACTGGGAATCCGGTCTCGAAGCAGGCCTGCAGGCAGCCCGATCTTTCACGAATTCCCCCCATCCCCCGTCAAACCCCCGAATCCGAGAACGTGGAGTCACTAGCAGAACGCTTCGATACACGCTCGCCTCAGAGCTCCAAGTCTCCCAGCCAGAGCTCCAAGTCTCCCAGCCAGAGCTCCTCTACGACCTCAACCTCTCGCGCTCCTTCTCTGCGCTGGGCTCTGAACTCGGCGTATCGGTCTCAGTCGAAGGGGCCAAGCACTTTTTGGCGAGCTCCCCGGCACCTGGCTCGCCGTCCCCGACACCGTCGCCGGGCTTGAGGTCTAGTGCGGAATTTGACAGGGTGTACATTGCAGAGAAGATCGGGAGCTACAAGCCCTCGCATCGTAATCTCGAGTACCTCTTCCCGAATGCCAAGGATTAGCTTGGCGTCGATAGAGAGAAAGGGGGGTTTTGTTGCACGTTGCGCGGAGTCTGGGAGCCGATCACGTGCCGTCGAAGGAGCTCGGGTTGAGGAGCGTTTGATTCTCTAGAGGGAGTGAGAAGAAGGAGGGCGAGGACGTGGGAGGTGGATTGCAAGAAGGTGAGGGGGAATGTTGCGTTCGAGTGGCGGTTTGACACGATTGGGAGCAGTTCGCTGAGGAGGTGGACAGGCAGTTTCGCGAGTAGGGGTGGTAACTGCACAAGAGGCGGCGAGATTTTACGTTTATTTAGGTTCTAGTCTCACAGTCTTCAATTCCTTCTTCCGACCCGATTTCGGTTTCGTGGCAAATCATCAAGAAGAATCCCAAACAGACTCCCCACCCGCTTCGCTTGCCTCATCGCCACTCCGAAGCCTCCTGCCTCGGTAATGTCTTTTCCGCTTCCTGTATCCCGTGTCCTCTGCCCTCCATCCCTTTCTCGCCCTGATCGGCTTGAGAAAACCGTCAACATGTACCGCTCCGTGCATTTCGTTCTCGCTCTCCACTTCGTCAATGTCGACCGCCTGGCCCGGATGAATCCGCGCGACGTGCCTCTGCAAATTCGCCTTCTTTGCGAACCCTTCCGTCGCCCCTTCGCAGCCCGCGACAGGACAGAAGAATAGCCCGACGGACGAGGAGCGAGACGCATTCCGTCGTCTACTTGAGGCCCGCGAATTGCCTCCCTGGGCATCGGAGTCACCTGGCGGCAGACTGCTCCGTCCCCGACTCCGTTGTCTCCCCCTCGTCCCTCTGAAGGGCAGTTGTTCGCCCTCCTCATCCGAGCTCGAGAGCGAAGCCGCGCGGGCACGAGCATTGGGTAGATACCTCTTGCTTTGCGGCTTCGGCCCCTTAGACGCCGGCCCTTCGAGAAGAGTATGCATGTCCATGCCCTGCCCAAACAGATCCGCACAGCGCTGCGCCGCCCGAGCGACGACTTCGGGCTTGAAACCCGAGAAGGAGGCGGCGCCAATGACATCGCTCCAGTCTCGTAGACCCCAGTCCCTGAGCATGTACTCTCTATGCTTGATTTTGGCTTCCATCCTCGCTTCGGGCGGCAAGTCGCGTTTCTTCCTCGGCGACCTCGACTTCTTGGGTGACTTTTCCGCGGCAGTGTCCTCTGCTGCGGTCTCTCTGTCGTTTCCGCCGTCAGGATCTGCATCTCCTGCGCGTCCGTCCTCGTCGTCGAGGCCGTTGCCCGCCTTTTCACCGGCGTTGTCCTCCTCCGACGAGAACGGAATCCTCCTGTGCTGCTCCCTCGCAATCCGAATCATCATCTCTCTCTCTGTTTCGCCTGGCAAGGGCGTATGCGCCTTTCTCGGGCGCCCCTTCTTCTTCTTCCCGGCCTGTTCCGGTTCAGGCGTGCGAGGCATCTTGCTTCGCGGGCGGCCCGCCCTGCTTCGCTTTCTCGGGGAGCCTCTCGAGGACCTAGACGCTCGCGACGCGCGTGACGTGACGCTTCCGGCATCTGAACCATCGTCAGACACGTCAGTCGCCGAGGCCGAGGAGTCAGTCATGTAACTCAAGCCCGCCAGACGCGCGTTGTGGAGGGTTGTAAGTGTGTTATCCATCATGGACAAGATATGTCGTACAGACGGACGAAGAAGGTCGGCGGAGAGTTCGTCGTTGGCGGACACAACTGCTTCATACGTCTTTGTCTTGGGCTGTGGCATTCCATCGGCGCCGTCGGTCTGTGGAGTTTCACCGGCGGAGGGTCTATCCTCCTCTTCTGAGGTGATTTCCGACTGAGAGTACGCTGATTGCGACGTCGCCGCGGTGGTCGTTTCGTGAGCGGCGGCCTCTCTTTGCCGATACTTCTCCTGTCGACGACGAAACCGCTCCTTCGCCTGTCGCAATATCGTCGCCGTCACCTCCTCTTCCAGAACTGTGCTGGGCAATTGCGGCGCGTTGGGGCGGATCGTGAGATCATCGTCCACGTCGTGCGTCTCCTTCATGAAGTCGTCCCCGGGCACAATTTTCGCGTTCATGGGCCATGCAGTCCATGAATTCGGTGGACGCCAGTCGGTCTTGTTCAACCTTTCACGGAGTGCTTGGTCTGCGTCCTGGGGCGGACGAAAAAAAGTCAGTCGCAAAGCATGTGTGTTGATCAAGCTTGGGCCGCCACTCACCTCGGTGTCAGGGTCCACGGCGCTGTTTGCCTGAGTCTGACGGTTCTTCAGCGCAAAGGCGTTGTACAAATGAACCGAAAGGTCGCGGTTACGGAGCTGTTCCATGGAGCGGTGCAGCAGGCGCTCTTCTTCGGTATACACGCGCCATGTTGCGCGGCTGCCCCTCCAGCGGTTGGGTCTGATCTCGCGGAGCTCTTCTGAGTCGATTGACCGGATCTCATCAGTGTCGAGGTCCCATGAATCCTCGTTGGTGGTCATTTTATCGTGTCATGAGGCTGAAAGAGAATATTCTCGTGGACACCACTTTCTGGATGAGGTGCGTCGCAGTAATCCGTCAAAAGTAAGGCGTAGTCGCGTATGTAATATCGTTGACAGGCTGCTGTAAACTCAAAGTGAGGTGGTGAAGAGATGTAAAAATGGGACCCACACCCACATCACACCGAAAGTCACGTATGGTCAGGCAGGCTTCCCGCCTCTCAGCATCGCAGGCAAGAAATCAACACAGCACACTTAGAGACAATGCCGACAAGGCGATTCCGTGATGGCCTAGTTTAGGCAAATGGATTACTTTTTCCCAACACCACAACAAGTATGGTATAACAAACGCCAACTACAATCGACATATAACTAGAACATGCTTTTTATATTCTACGCCTTGCCCTTCTTGTTCTGCTCCTTCTCCAGCCTTCTCCTCTTGGAACGCAGTTTCTCATCCACCGCGCTCTTCTTGTTATTAGTGTACTGCATTTGCTCAAACAGCTTCCTCTTCTTCTTGCTCAGCATACCCTTGGCACGCTCAATGTCTTCGGCTTCCTCTGCCATCTTCTTGGCATGCGCCTTCCGAGCCGCCTCCTTCTTAGACTTGGGCTTCGTCTCCCTGGCCTTAACGCTGCCACCAGCAAGCTCGGCCTCCAGCTCAATCTGGCGCTGCACTTCTTCGTCGTCTGACACGTCCTCCGCCTCGTCAGCGGATACGAGATCCTCATCGGCGCTACCCTCATCCTCGTCCTCATCCCCGGAGCCGGCGACCTCCATGTCGTTGTCGGCATCCTCATCGTCGACGTCCATCTCGCCGTCGTCGTCGCTCTCGGCAAGGGCCTCGCCCTCGGGCTCCTGCTCCTCGAGAGGAACAGTCGGGTCGTAGGCACCCTGGACCTGCCTGACGAAAGGGCTAAGATGGGGCGGAAGCTGCGCACCGGGGGCGTATTGGTCCGCCGGCTTGAGCTCCTCGTCGTTGATGCTATCCCAGACCCATTGGGGCTGGACGTATATCCTGCCGGGGATGCGCTGGTTCGGCGCCAGCTTCTGGGATGTTTGATTGTCCTCTCCGTCGCCTCCCTCGTTGTTCGCGGCGTACACCTGGGGGCGATCGACGATCTGGTGGGTGATGGCGGGATCGCGCTCGTTGGTCGTGTAGGCGCCCTCGCCCAGGACGGCGTCCCAGCCGATACGCTTGCAGCCAAAGGATCGGAGGAGGAACTCGAGGGGTTGTCTCGGAGACTCACGGGAGAGGAAGAAGGTGCAGTTGGCAAATAACTTGGCCTTGTCGGAGCTGGAGTGCTCAGGCTGGGGTAGGACGTCGCCACCCGGTGCGGCAGGCTCGAACTTGTCGATGGCATTCGTGGATTCCTCGCTGGACTCGGTCTGCTCCTCAGTCTTGCTCTCCTCAACGTCGGTGTCCTTGAGCTTCTTGATGACCTTGTTCACCTCGGCCTGGGTCTTGGGGTCGACCTGGTGCTCCGTCTCTCCATTGGTGAGCTGCTTCTTCTCCGGGGCGGCGAGGTTCTGGCCCTCGATGGTGAAGGCGCCCAGCTCTGCAGACTGGTCGTCCTTGTTCTGGTCGAACTTGGGCGGGTACTTGAGGCCAATCGACGTGTACAGGCGGAAGTTGATGAAACCCAGCAGGGTCATGTAAAACTCGACAAAAGTGCCCATGATTCGGAAATCGACGTCGCCAACCACCCTCTGGTTGAACTTATAGGGCACCAGCCACAGTACGTCCTCGCCCTGAATGTTCGCCTGGTAGTAGATACCCTTGATCGACAGGAAGGACTTGGTAACGGCCTGCGAGACGATGAGGTAGTGCTGGAACTCGAGAGTCAGGCGCTCGCAGCGCGCAATCATCTTGGCGGGAACGGACGACGTCGAAGGCAGGTTGGCGAACAAGAAAAGCATGGAAAGACAGTCGTCGAGGTCGCGGATGGCGTCGATGAAGGTCGGGTAGCGCTCGCGAATGACGTGGTCGAGGGTGTATCTCGGCTTGCCGGTCTCCTCAGGACGGGCGGCGTTCTTCTCGAGTCTCTTCGCATCGCCGACGTTGCCACGGCCCAGTGCGCGCGAGATCTTCTTCTCGAGGGACTTTTGGTCGCGGAACTTCTGAAGAAGAGGCTCGTGAAGGAGGTACCGAATGTCCTTGGCATAGTAGAAAGTCGTCGAGGCGGTCGAGGACTTGGACACCTTTTTCTTGCTGCGCGGCTCACGGGGGTAGATACCCTTCCAGATGCAGAGCTTGCGGAAATCAGGCAGGCTGATCTGCAGCTTGCGAATGGCCTGGTTTCTGGTGACATAGTTCTTGGCCGCTCCGGCTTGTCCCTTCTTCTTGATCTTTCCCATCTTGGCGGTTGAGTGGTTATTGAAATTGACTGAAAAAGAAGATGAGATTGGGCGGTTTAGAAGGTCTCAAAACTTCTGGCCGTGGCGGGGCATCCACTGTCGACTTTCTCTGAACTTTTTTTTCCGATTGATTTTTCTGCCGTGGTCACCGCCTCGATATCAGTCTCGAAAGGATTAGCGGAAGCCCTGCATAGCGTTCATTGGTTCCTGCTATCTAATCGGTGGAACCGTCCAAGCTCCAGGGGTTCAACCCCACTAAAACCAGGGCGACCGCGCTGAAACCACAGCTGCTATTCGCTGTTGTAGCTTCCCCGGACCGCTGCCCCGGTCCAGCCAGGTGTCATCCCCATCTAAAATGTCCATCCCGACTCCCGATACTGCCTGAACCCGCGAAGCCTCGAAGCTCCGCGCCGCCGCATCCAACAATCACGCGCAACATTCCGGCCCCTCTTCAAACCCCCTCCCTCCTCCGATTCCGCCTCCCTCCAGGTCATGGACTGAACAATGACCGCCGGCACAATGACTCAGGCTCAGGGAGGCAACAAGACGGGCGTCTACGCTGCGGCAGCTGCCCTGCGTCTGCTGCTCTTCGTTGCGTTCCCCGGTCTGCCGGACCTGCTGACCGGCCGCGTCGAGATCTCCACCCCCGTGACGAGCTTCAAGAGACGTAAGCTCCTCCGCGACGAAAGCGCTGGACCCGTAGGGCTAACAAATCATCTTCGCGCAGTCCAAGAAGGTCTCTTCCTCTACAACCACAACGTTTCCCCCTACGACGGCGGCGTCTACCACCAGGCGCCCCTCTTCCTTCCCCTCTTCTCCCTCCTCCCGGACCCGAAAGACTTTCCGATCTTTACGTACCTCCTCTACATACTCTTCGACCTCCTGAGCGCAGATGCCCTTTCCAAGATCGCTGATTCAGGCGAGGCCGGATCTTCGCGACTCTTCACCTCACCGAGAGGCGGAAAGAAGTGGAGTGGCCTCGTCGTCGCATCGCTGTAAGCCAGACAGACCCTTTTGATCATTCTCTCGCGAAGCTCGCGCTGACGGTTCCCGCTCCAGGTACCTATTTAACCCCTTCACGATAGCAACATGCATAGGCCGCTCCACCTCGGTCTTCTCAACATGCGCCATCCTCCACGCCATCGCGAAAGCCATCTCCGGCGCCCCCCGCGGCGCGATGGTCGCCCTTTCCTTCGCGACCTACCTGTCGATGTACCCCATCCTCCTCCTTCCTCCCCTCCTCCTCCTCGCATACGACCGCCAGGACCCCTCCCGCCGGGTCTCCTCGTCCATCCACTTCGCCCTCACGAACACCGGCGTCGTAGCCGCCGTCCTCGGCGCCCTGTTCCTCATGTCCTTCCTCCTGACCGGCGGCTCCTGGGAGTTCCTCTCCAGCACCTACGGCGCGCAGCTCACCCTCAATGACCTCACCCCCAATGTGGGCCTTTGGTGGTACTTCTTCATCGAAATGTTCGACTCCTTCCGCTCCTTCTTCCTCGCCGTCTTCTGGCTTCACCTGTCGAGCTACGTCCTGCCCCTGACGATCCGCATCCGCTCCCAACCGCTCGTCGTCCTCACCCTCCTTCTCGGCATATTCTCCATCTTCAAGCCGTACCCCTCCATTGCCGACACCGCTCTCTTCCTCTCGATGCTGCCTCTCTACCGCCACATATTCCCGCTGATGCGGTACACCTTCGTCGGTGCCTCGACCATCTTGTACGCCTCCTTCCTCGGACCCGCCTTCTACCACCTGTGGATCTACGCCGGCAGCGGAAACGCAAACTTCTTCTACGCCATCACCCTCGTGTGGAGTTTGGGGCAGAGCCTGCTCGTCAGCGATCTGACGTTCGCCGTGCTGCGCGACGAGTGGGAGCTAGAGCGGCCTGAGATGGTGGGGAGGGAGATCCGACAGATTTAGAGTAACTGACTGGACTTTCTTCGACATCACCACTTCGGCGTTTATGTAAGCAGAGTACACGGCCTTAGTTACGTTGATATCAAGGACTGCATGGGTAGCATTAAAGGCGGTGTCATCAGAAGGGTAATTGTGTGTCAAAACGATTGACACAGTATTATACAGATTTGCATTGTGAGACTTAGGCCCCTGGACATTCGTCCTCTAAAACGCTTTTTGAGTTGAGCTGCTGCCTTGTACCCAGTTCATGATGCCGATTGTATCGTAAGGTCAGACTCCTGAGCTGTCCTCGGCCGAAACCGCTTTCGTGACTCGCCGTCTATCTAATCAACGCTCAATTCCGACTCGACAACCTTGTGTTCCGAGCCATTGTCAAAACTTCCTCTCCAACCAACAGCCGGACTCGCCTGTTGCGGCGCCGGATCCGCGAGGCCAAACGAGAAATCCAGCATGGCACCCAACTCTCCGAACCTGCTGAGACCCCTCTTCTCCGCCATCCAGGTCTGCGTCCGCATACCCCACGGCGCGAGCCCCCGATACGTCCATACACCATACGCAATCGCCGTGCCCGCAACGACGACTCCGCCCGCGAGCGCAAGCGTCCTCCGGTCCGCGACGCCCTGGGCCTTTTTCTCCGCCCGTCGCCGCCATTCGTTCAAGTATACGTGTCCGAGGTTTGGCGTGGCTTGCACAACGTTGTCGAAGAATCGTGCCGCGGTACGGAACCCTGAGGCCGGCGCATGCGCCCAGGGCAGAGGGCCGGGGCTGGTCAGGCACTCTTCCCGGAGCTCGTCCACCATGTGGTACAGGTATGGAAATTTCCTGGATAGGATGGTCTGTAGCCAGCTCTGCGGGGCTTCTACGGCCTGAACAAGGGCAAGATGCCCGAAGACAAGACAGTCGAGCGAAGTCGGGACGTCTCCTTCAAAGAACCTCAATTTCCGGCCTTTCTCACGCTCGCCTCTGGCCCTTTGCTCCTCCAGCGGCGAGAACGCATCAACAGTAGTAGCATGCAACCTGATGCCCCTCGCCGACCTGGCCCTCATCTCCTCCATGACGGTCTTCTTACCCGAAACAGGAAGATGCTTCATCGCGCGGTCCAGAGTCCCCTGGCTCGACGACCCGGCCTTGACGTCATCCTCGTCGTCGTCGTCTTCTCCGAGAGCCCCGAAGCCGAGATGCGCGCTCCGCTCCACCGCCAGGTTGCGGAGCTGGACGGGGACGGTCCAGCTCAAAGGGAACCCGAGAATCTGGCTCAGGGCGGGGCGCGTGACGGCGGACCAGTTGCCGTGGTCGGCGTACAGGTAGGCATCCAGCAGGGGCGCGACGTGGGAGTCGACGTAGGCGCCGAGGGCAAGGGCGTCTGCGCGCTCGGACGGCGTCAAACGAGAGTCGAGGTCGAGGTCCCAGGACGGGGAGTGTGGGGAGAGGGAGCGCAGGTGGGATACGATCGAGGCGTAGCCCGTTACCCATTCGCCGTTGGCCTTGAGGGCTGGTAGACGGTCTGGTGGAAGACGTTAGCCAACGTTTCGTTTCGCGTCCACATTGTGTGACGTGTTTTCTTTGTTTCGTTTTATTTTGGGGTTTCTTTGTTGGCTTCCTTATTTGAGGACACGCGGCCGCCTGGGTAAGGGTGCGGAATAACGGTGTAAGCCTTGGGAGAGGTTCTAGGGCAGAGAGGGGTGAAGGGGCGGTAGAAACGCGTGGGATGCGTAGAGGGGCGTGAGATGGGATGTTTATTGACGTGCAGCTCGTGAGTCATCACGACAGGGCGTGTAAGTCAAGTATGAGCGTCACTTACTAGATGAGTCGACGGCAGGGTCGTTGCTCGGGACGAGACGCCATTCGGAGCTAGGTAGGGCGGTGTGAAGGTAGGCGATGGCGGCGAGGCACTCGGCGTCGATGGAAGGCAGGCCAAAAGCCGGGCCCCAGACGTGGAGCTCGAGTGTCTCCATTCCTCCGTTTGTAAGTGAAAACGAGTGAGAGTGTGTGAGTGAGTGAGTGAGCTGTGAGACGGAGTGACAAGTGAACTGAACCCGTAGCAGTAGCCGAGCGCGCGGTTCCAGGTACCCGATTCACGCCCAAGGTCTTCTGTTCCTGTCGACCAGGACCCTGATCATCCAAAAGCTAAAGCGTCAAGCGCAAGAAATGACGGTGAATTGACGATGGAGGCGTCAAGCTTGCCGATGAGTCAAAACGATGCCTGCAATGCCAATGCCTCCCCCAATCTCCTCTGATGAAATGGATCAGCGCGCTTGTTTGAAACGAACCCAAGAATTTCGGCCGCCGTCGATCACAAAAGAAAAACACAGATGTTTCCCTCGGTGTGACGACGTTGACTTTGGCAAAGGCACAGAAGTGGGAAAAAGAGAAAGACGGACCCTGAGCCGAGGCCTTCCTTTGAACGCTGACGGCAGCACCGCGATGATCTACCACCACACATGGGTACCCCCCCGTCCGAGCTTTTGAGAAGTTGGAGCTGGGGTTTCCACCATTCGCGGCTGCACGTGATGATAACGTAACAAGATCTTAACGCCGACGCCGATCGACTTCACTTCCAACTTGTCTAACGCGCAACCACCCCTGACGATCCAGCTCGCAAAAGACACAGGCGAATAGTGACGGGGTAAACCCCTTTCGAAACTTCTAAAACATGCCAGCCGTCGCCGCCTCAGAAGGGTAGATCATCGAGCCACGTTGGTTCCTTGGCCCGCCTGTCCGCTGCGAGCTGCGCCGGCTTGCAGTAGCCTAATCCCTTCTATCCTCAAGGGGGGAATGCTTCTTTCTACACGCATTTCCAACATGTACTTCAGTATAGGAGAACGGCCATATGCAGCATCGTTGGCTACCCCCTTTCGCCACTGGTGCGTCTGAACGCCACAATCTAGCTTCGTCTGAAGAGACCACTAGTAATGGCCTTCTCGAACGTGGAAACAGATTGACAACTCGCCGCCAACGATCGCCGAGTCGGCCGGTTTCTTCCCCCTGTTTCACACAAATTCAAGCAAAAACCCCACGACACATCTTCATCAATCTTCGTCAACTGGGGGTGTGAGAGGTGTGAATACAGAGTATCAATCAACCCTGGTCTTTCTGGGGAAAAGGCCAGACCGATCAACCGTTGTCACTTTGATGAAAAAGGGATCTTTACGTACCAGCTCTGTCAATGCCCATCATCATTTAAATGACAACCACCACATTCCTTACCTTAGTTTGGCTGCTGAAGTGCTGAGATCCCCTGGATCGACTACCACGCCGCACCTTGAGTCGAACTACTAAGTCACGCCTGCCGTACGAATGTGCCTCCGTCTCCGCAGTACCGGCGTCCCAACGCAGCTGGGAAAGCCTCGAAGAAAGGGGTGCGACTTTGACCGACTTCACGTACCTCGGCTTGGCCTGCGTAATCGTCGAAAGATGCCCAAAATGTGGCTCAGGCTCCGATCGCGTTGCCACACCATCACCACGTTCGCGGGATGAGAACTGGACGCCAACGGCTGCTCCGTTCCTGCGCCGCCGCCGCCGCCGCCGCCGCTACGTATTGATCCTCGGTGATGGCGTACCGTGCTGCTCAGAAAACCCACGGTTGCCGAGTCTCCCAATTCTACCATTGATGCTCAAGTTCGACTTAGACCTCTTGCGCGACGTGATGAAAGAAAGACCCTGAAGGAGGCAGCATCACTAACATCCGTGTGTCTGTATACCTGAAAGTGCAGGAATAATGGGTCCAAATCTGGCCTTCTACCTTCTATCCCTCCAAACCCGTTCCCCTTTTGGGAGCCTCGAATTCTCGCATATCTTACAACGGAAAAGCCAAATCAGAACCGTCCCCCCGGCCCAAAAAAACTAAGAAGGTCCTGGGGATTAAGGTGTTTTCTTCAGTGACTTGCTATATTGACACCCAGCTCTCCCCAAGTAAGGAAACAAAGGGGGAAAACCCCGAGTGATGTTGCGCAGAACTTTTTAAACTTTCACATTGCGCGCATAGTAATTTCTTCAGCTGCAGCTTGCGGGAGGGCGCGGCTAAGGCTAAGCACGACAATGGAGTACCTCGGCTACGCAAAAACCCGATTGTGATTGCCGTTTTGGCTCTACGAACGATACTCTCGTTCGTTTATTTTTCTTCTTCCCTGTACATTATCCGGCCCCCGTCCCCGAAAAGACCCCTGGGATGACGGACGAACCCCCAATGCGGATAAAAGGGGGGACGGAATCAAATGACGAATTCCGTAGTTTGAGCGAAAATAAGAAGAATTAAAACCCAACAGCCGCGTATCGCGAGCCTTGTTGCATGGAGAGAGAGAGAAAAGTTGTAGAGATAATACCTTGCCCCGGCCCTAAGGTATGCGTTTATCATGCGCCCTCACTTAGGCGAGATGAGCATATCCAAAAACGCAGAGCATCAGCTCGCTCGCTCGCTCACCACGCGCCCGCACCACACCCCAACCACTCTTCACCTGTCCTCGCGGCCCGTTATGCGCCCTACCCGCCTGTTTTGTTCCTTCCCTTTTTTTTCCTTCTAAATTAACATTGGTTTCTCCTCACCTTCGGTAACATGCCGGACCCCGTTGCCTCCCTCCCTCCCCTCGAGAGGGAGTGGAAGGGAAAGGGAAAGGGAAAGGGAAGATCTCAGATGATCTGGCCCACTCACACTCGTTTCCGATGACCTCAAGCAGTATCGATTCGCCAGACCGACGGTGTCAAGTTGACGAAGGCATTCAGACACGAATTCAACGTGATGGCAGTCGTCGTATTAAGGATGTGCCCTAATATTGTTTTCCCGTAAGACATGGTGGATTGTCTATCGACGGCGTGGGTGGACGATGTGACAGAAAACGGGAAATCGTAAAAACGTGCGCCGTAGGCCCGTGGGCCATCCGAACTTTTTTTTCCTGCGACAGTTTGAGTTAATTAAACCTAGACAGCTTGACCTCTCAACGACAACAACAAAACAACAACCCCGGACCACATTTGATAAACGACGACGGTTTTTTCCGTGGGTTGCGTGATGTCGTTACTATCGGGTCCGGTCGGTTAAGCGTGGCCTGGACAGTCCAACGAGCTGATACGAGTTGAGCAATCGCCCAGGGCTGGAGTACATATTCCATGCGTGTTAATAAGAAGAAAAATGGCGGTCATCGAACGGGCCGCTACGACATTGACAACAAAGAATCAAGCCCCCGCCCCGGCAGGCAAGGCAGGCCAGCAGGAGGGGAGACATCGGCCTTACAGATCGCAAAACCCGCGCCGGTTTTGCGGCTGGGGATGGGAAAGGGCACGGGGTTTGTGCCTCGCTCGTAAGACAGAGAGGGGGGGACGCGATCTTGGGATCTGGCATGTGTGTCGAGTGGTAGCTCGCGCCATCTGTTGTCTCACAATCCTGAGGGTAAGGAGGGGGTGCTTGAAGGTCGTACGCTCCTTCGCTGCCAGGTCGTGTAGACTCGTTATGCAGGGCATGTGTGTCTTGCGCCGGTTTACCCCATGCGCATATCAAACATGTCCAGTAGGAATTTCGACGGAGTTTCTCCATTTGACGCGCCCAACAGCACAGACGATGTGATTATATGTGAACTGATTGATGTGTGGTATTATTATGATATTCTCACGTAGAATTTGGTCCAACCTGGGTTTACCGCCCCGATTTGCCTATCAGGCTGTAGAAACTCCCTAGCAGAACCTCCTGATCTCTGCTTCTCCTCAATCTTCCCCAGCGTAATGTGTCCCATGTTTGCTTCTTCGCTCATACTTTCCGTCGAATCCATCCACCTCTCTGAGAAAGGGAAGGGGGGTATCGGCGACGACAAAGTGGAAATTCAAAAGAAAAGGAGTCTGAGCTTCCCTCCAGATACCCCGTGACAAGTACAGTTCTATTGATACATGATTGGGAGAGTGTACGAAATGAATTCTCGGATATACCAGGTCCCGTACTGATGCTTTGCTCGTTCCATTGGTAGGTCATTGATTAAATGTGGTGGCGGGTAATAAGAAGTAGCCATTCCCGTTGAGTGGTTTGGACATTAAACGACTGATTTTGGTACAGGCGGTGTGAAGTAAAATTGCTCGGGGCAATCAATGACGAAGCCAAGTGAAGTGGTATGCGTGCGTGTTCATATTTCCTCAAAGAGTGCGTGCAGAGCCCAGCTCTCGGGGGCGCGGACCTGCAAGAGGAGTTGGTTGGCCCACTCGAGAGAGCGCATTACACCTCGTGACCGAGGCGGACATTTGGTGATGCAGAGGAGATGTTGTCTCCTGTGAGGGAGGGTCGGCTGCATTAGTCCGGGTCTTTTCGAGAGACGGCTGAGAACATAAACTTGGAATGGCCCTCTGCCCGGGTGTGTGGGTGGTGTGGGTTTGGTGTGGCTTTGTGGTTATCATGCATGGCCAATACATAGAAATGGCGTGCATATTCGAAGGCGTGGTAATCCCAGTTCCATGCGTGGGCTGTCTGAACGAGCCGGCTTATTGGTTAAGAGGGGGGTTTTCGTTCGCAATTGATGTCCAGAATTGTTCGGGTCGTGGTCCCGTTCGTCTGTTGTCGACTGCGAAGGCGCCAATGAATATAGGCGGCTGATCAACTCAACGCTCCAGAAAGTAGTAAGGCGAGTAGGAGTAAAGCCGATAAACTGATCCGAGGTCGTCATTGTCGGTAGGTGATTGCGAGGCTATCGCCGCATGGCCAGTCTTTAACCTCTGGTAGGCAGGGGAGGAAGAGGGCGCTGAGGTGGGGGGCCGGGGCAGGGAGGGAGTTGCGAGGGGCGCTGGGCAGGCATGTTGATAATGTCGAAAGCGGAAGAAGCCAGTTTGACGGTGGAAGAGACAGCCGTGAAGAGCTGTCTGAAACTTTGGACTTTGGGAACTGGTGTTCTAATACACCTTTGGTGGGAAGGCTGTGTAAGTGTAGCTAGCCTTGACGTCGTGGCGTAGTGCGCAGTTTGATGTTGCGAACCGTTGTGTAAAGACTATTAGTCTTGAGGATGGGGATGTAAGAGGATAAAGTAACGGTTTGTTTGCAAGTAAGAGTCGTCTGGATTGATGATGGTCGTAGAGGGCCTGGTAAAGAATCGGTGTTCCAGTGATGCTAGGGGGAGTCGGGCGTCTTATGTATCTACGGATGCGGCCTTGGGAAGTGGACTTTGGATGGCGGTGCCTGTTTGCAGAGCGAGCTGTCCGAGACTCTGCAATTTTGGAACAGCCAGAAACCTTGCAAGGGTATTAGCCCAGGTTGACTTCGGATCGGGCACTGGTGTGCCTCCTGGAGCGAGCCGTGGGGGGGGGGTGGGAAAGGGGATGTCAGGGGTCAAAAGCAGGGAGGGAGTGTGAGACAAGAGGGGGTGGCAGTAAAGTGAAGGTGAAGAAAGGAATTTTGCTTTTTTCGTGAGAAATTGACCGTCATGAACGGTCGGGGACCGCCAGGTACGAATGACCAACGTACTGACGTAAGGCACCTGACCTGACCTAGCACTGCTATAATTACGAGTAAAGTTTCCCCTGTGTGCCTGAGGTACCTTGCGCTACGGCGGCTGTTCCTGTAGCTTGGGACTCAATTGGAAGGGGGGTGGAGGGTAGGAAGGGTGGGGTGGGCGCCTCCGTCAGCCCCTCCCGTTAAAAGATAATGTTGGGGCACATTTTCCCATCTCTTACTCACAGTAAAGGGAAGTCACCGGAACGGTGGTGAGGGGGGCCCTTCTTCCAGAGATGGTAGTGGTAAGGAATTGGCCGAGCGCTAATCCGAATACGGGCCCGTAACTTGAATCACTGACTAAGCCAAGCCGAGGCAAGGGGTCTGTAGGCTCACTTCCCCAACGGGCACCGTACACCGTCTCAGTTTCCGAGGTTCTCTATGCCGTGGCATTTTTGGCGGTGACGCAGCGCCAGAGTCACCGTGGGGCTTGACCGCCAGGAAATGAAACAAGCACTCGCACAGGGGACCCCTTGCCCTTGTTGGTCAGGTCTTTTTGGGGGAGGAAATACCCTGGCACTTGCAGACAGAAGCAGAGGGCATGTGTTGCCCCTGTCACACCAGGCTCAAGCCCTTGGCACCTACCGTATCCACCGGAATTGAGCGGTCATTTCCTTCTCAAGCTGAGGAATTTCCAGAAAACGGAGCGTCATTGTAGTTGGAAAGGAGATGGATTCGGCGCCTCCGTAAAATGCAATGCCATCCTCAAACCGTCAGGGAGATTGCGACGCGTTCACCGCTCAAGCAGACCTGTGTGTGTGTGTGTGTGTGTGTGTGTGTGTGTGTGTGTGAGAGAGAGAGAGAGGCTACCTCCCCGTCGACACTAATTTTCTAAAGCACCCATAGAGCACGCAACATGCCTGCCAGCACGCAAACTGTGTTCGACATTTTAGATGTTCAGATGATTGCCAATCAACCCCCAACGCACCAAGCACATAAAGTTCCTACCTGTGCAAGTTTGAGTTGACGACAATGAAATCTACCTGTCGTATGTCGTAGTGTCACCCTTTGATGCTCCCCGCTTCATCATCATCATCATCATCATCATCACCACCACCACCACCACCAACAACACCCACAACACCCACACCCTCATATCCCGCTAAGCTCCCCGATCGTCGGTAAAGCATGCTCTGTCAAAGACAATTAGACTCTGTCGACTTCAGAAAAAATATCGACACACGTCCAAGACAAGGCACACGTGTGCCATCTAGTCCGGAGAGCCCGCCGGACGGAGACTATCTTGAACTCTGACATAGATTTGACAATCTGGGAAATCTCATCGTCAAAGGAATTAATTCAAACACACCGAGATTAGTCGCCGCAGACGCCTTCCGTCAATCCCGACGGCCGGTACACTCCTCACCCGTCCGTTACGTCCGTAGCTCCCCCTCAACCAGCCCTACTGTGTATTGTTCCCATGAATGACGATGACACTCTGACCCTTCCCTTCTCTGATAAGGCTACCTGATCTGAAATTACTCTGCAATGCAAAGACAGGGGGGGAAAAGAAAGGAACGACGAGGCAGGACGGCCGAAAACAGCCATGCTTTCGTATGTCCGCCCCGAACCTGCTAAAGATGGCGGAGCCTACAGGCTACAGCGGCCGCCGAACCGTTGATGTTCCTTCGGATGCAGCTAAAATGAAATTTACGCTTCAGGGGGGGTGTTGCATTCTCGCAGTTGCAGTCGCAGTGCCTCTCACCTTTTGACTTTCACATCACAGCTGCGCTGAGCTGCGATACGCTACTGCACACTGCGCCACTGAGGCTTACCTCACGTCAGGTTCACATACGTTCGCTCTGCCTCGTCCATGATGGCTCTTTCTCTGAGGTACAACGATAGCAACCTAGCGGCTGTAAGCCGAAGCAGAGAACCCAAGATGCCGTGAGCCGTACGGTCATCCAGCGCAGGCCGGGGTTTCGACGGCAGAACATCATCATCTAATTAGAATATTTGCCTGTCATCAGCGCTTCAAGGGTCATGAAATCGCACCTTGCATCAGCAGGCTGAAGGAGCAAGGTCAGGGTTCAAGGAGCAGGGCGTCTTTTAGTGAATATTATCGGACTCGGGAATAACAAAGCGAACGCAGCCGAGATGCGAACAGAGAAGGGCACAAAAAGAAAAGCGGATACGGCGGCGGCCCTCAACATGGAGAAATTAGATCTCACAATAAAATATGAATAAATAAAAAAGGCTAGAATCCCTCAATGAAATAGACCCGCTCGGTTCCCCTGCATGGAATCATTCGAAGCTCTCATGGAAAACTTCCACCGCCTCCAGGTTTCGCCTCTGGATAGAAAAAGTAGGGGCTACTGTCTCCATTCTCTAATTTCCCGGAATCTCTGACCGTCTCCAGCTCAGTCCAGTCCAGTCCAGTCCAGTCAGCTCATCTCATCGTATCACCCCACAGCCAGCCAGCCTCGAAGGCCAACCGAGCCAGGGATAAGTTTCTTTGCTTGGAGAACCCAGAAAGAAGCGGTGTCACGATGCATGGCTGAGATCTACTATAGTACAGATACACTGGGCCTCATTTCACACGCACGCACACACACATACTTACCCGGGAGGAAAAAAAATTGTGAAAAATTTATTTTTTTAATTTTCATAAGTCAAATCTCATTTACAGCGGAAATCTTGTTCTAATTACAAACCATGATATACATAACCTTCAGCCTCGTCAAACTCTCCAAGTGGAAGAGGCTAGAGCTGTCCAACTCGAGACAGCGACAGGATGCCTGATTAATAATCCTGCTCATTCTCTCTCATTCCTCTTGGTCGGCCTCCCCTCAAAATTGAACTTTCACGTCAGTTTGAGTATCGCGGTAGCAATTCGGTGAAGGTATCCGGGGGAAGTATCGCGAGGGAACATCCCTGTGTCGCTCTCTCACCGGGCCCCTTCGCCACCTCATTACTCATCCGTAAGTGTGCAAGCAAGCCTCCAGCCTGCCCATCCTACCACACCGCTGGCCAACTTTGAGTTGATGAACGCGATGGCGGTCCCCCCTTCCCTTCATGATCCGTGAACCGACAATCTGGCTTTCTGCCTGACTCCATCCCCACCACTATTCATATCCAAGCTTTTTTTTAGTGCTCGGAAGACTGAACGCCCCCACCCCGGTTTGGCTTTCGACCGGAAATTAATCAACACTGACGTCCAGCCCTGTACCCTTAGAATGCTACAACTTCAAAGAGTCTACTTGGGGGGGGGAGCGGACACATAAAGGTTACTAAGTAAAAGACGCCGGACGGAGCGGGAATGCAAGGGGTTACACTGGCGGGTAACGAAAGATTCCAATATCCCGGCACACCGAAACCGAATAACGCATCACGAGATCCGTTGTAGTCACACCGCAGGAGGGGAAAAAAAAAAAAAAAAGAGGCTGAACAGAAACAAGCTTGACCGTATTTCCAATAATTCGGGTCAACGTGCGTCACATCGCCGGCAATTGGCTCCCAGAGGAGATCGTGGGGTCTGTAGTCTTTTTTACGAATACACGGGAACGCACAACAATAGTCTTGTCTCAAGTCCTGCATTGTCTCTCATGCCGTGCACGTCGTCGACAGGTCTCCCGGTTTTGGAGGGAGGGTGGAATAATCTGTTGCCAATGAGAGGCAAGGGATCTGTCTCGCTATTTCGTGTTCTGCAAATGTGCCGTGTCTTTGTTCTTATCTGGAATCAACTCGGTCAAGACATCCCTCGTCGTCTTCAGCTCCTCACGTCCGTACGATTGCTTTTTTTCTTTCTCTTTTTCTTCCTTTTCTCTATTGATACGCTGTCTCTCTCGGCGAAGGGAGGCTGCTATTCCTGTCAATGGCTTCTTATCCATCATGTGTCTCAAATTTGGATCCCGTGTTATTGACAACATGCTGCTCCGTATTGGGGCTAATTATCGAAGTCACACAACCTAGTTTGGTTGGTTGGCGTGCTATTCCATCGACTGCTAACCAACGCCATAGTTAAGTACCACTGGGAGTGCCCAATTTTACTCCAAAAACTATTCCGTCTGGATTCTTGATTGGGGAAAAAAGAAATCAATGAATGAAGTGCACTAGCTTACTCCTCATGTAATACGTATTAAATGGCTTTACGTAGCAGTCAATGGGATATAAGCCGGCAAAACAAAGTCCACCGTTTGCTTGGTCCCAAGTGCTGGCAGGCGGACATCCACTCGCTCCATCACCCCTCCCCCACCGTAAGGCCTCACCGTAATGTGCTTCCTCATCACCAACAACGCCATCATCAATTCTCACTCTCACCCCATGTCAAGAGTCCATGCAAACTCGCAGCAGGCCTGCATCAAACCATAGTGTCGTAATGGAATCGAGCCCCTGGCTGCCGCCCCCAGCCTGCATGTCGAGGTCAGCTGGCCCTACCACCAAGAGAAATGACGCCCAGAGAAGGTGACTCCTTCCCCACCATGTCCACGTTGTGGCGACGGAAAACGCGTATCTGCCATCCCGGATTTCCAAAATCCGGTACCGAATGCTGACGGCGTGCGAACCTGGCTGATGGGCCCGATACCGATACGGGAGCGGGCCAATTTTCGTTGCTAAAGAAAAAAGAAAAACCTTACCACTGGCCTGGTTTAATTCACCAGGTGCCATAACACCGTTTTTGACGACCCTGTCCGTCAACGTCAACGTCGAGTATTGACTTTTCGGCTTCTAGTGTTTGATGATGGGAGGTTCGAATAAGCCCTGCTGAAGCGCCTCCTCCTCCTCAGGCTTTCGCCAAATCCCCAATGCCCAATAACATCAACGACAACGACGCCGGCGGGTTGAATCGCATCTAAATCGTGCGAAACCCCAAATATGGGGGGCTCCTCGGCCGGCGCTGAGGCTTCTGATCCCGCCCCTTCCGACCCAGACCTTTGGATCCAAACAAAACCCCCCCAAGCCTGTCAACCGCGCCAGACACGACACTTGGTGCAGAGTGGGAAAAGCGCGAGCCGGCTGCTTGGGTCGATGTCACTCGTTAGAAGCCTCGCGCGGGGGGGAGTCAACGGTTCTGGGAAAGGGACGTGTAAGATTTCTTCGATTCCTGAGGCGCTCTTCGGGGAATCTAGCGTACGCGATTTGCTGCCCTGGCGGCGTTGACCAAGATTTGGGGTTTCTCACTACGAGGGTAATTGGGAAGACGCCTTTCGCGACAACCTCTAAATGTGTGCAAGCTCGCTCAGCCCCCCCGAAAATGAAAGCCACACCCAAAACAACCGCGCAGACAAAGAACACCCAGGTCGCTGACTGGACTCATCGCGACGCCGCACGGTTATTGCCGTGTCGCGTTGGGTGCTTATGAGAGAGTGTGAGATGCCTCTATCTCCGCTCTTGAAAGATGCAGCTTATCAGACGATAACAACTTTTAGTTGTTACTAGTAATCAAAGTAAGCTAGCCTGTTTTTCGTGCCACCATCAAGCCTAGAACGCCGGTCGTGGTCTGAAATTTGGTCCTGAGCTTGCGCGGGACGAATACCCATTGGTAAAGTGCCCCCCCCCCCCTCCCTCCCCTTTCCAAGTTTGGTGGACTCGCATGTTGAAATGTGGTGAGATATGGGATGGGCGTAGCTAAGACTTTCTCCTCGTTCATTATCCATAGTCCTTGTAACTGTGCTGACTGGAGCCTTTACACACAAATGAGCAAATTTACACACACATGCACAGTTCCCAAAAGCCAATTCACCTAATTACTGCTGCCTTGCATGCCTGTGTAACACACAGCCCCTAGCACCTCCGTAAGCAACAAACTCAACACCTCTGCTGACATGGATGGGATGTGCGGAGCGGGAGACGCCTGAGGCCCCAGGCACGAGCAAGAAATGCTATAATCATTATCCGTATGAAAGGGTGCGGTGTGGTGCGCGCAATGTAGTGTACTGTACCTACCGCCGTACGTACGGGGCACGGCCACGTCCTCCGTCCACAACTCCGGACCCCAGGTCGGCGGAAGACGTGCCTTAGGGTAGGTACATGTTCCGGAAGTCCCCATTCCTTCCATAACCCCGCCAAACCGTTATTTCCTTTCTTCTTTTCTTCCCCGTGGACGATGACGGGAAAAAGAAGAGCCACTAACTACAGCCAATTTGACGACACATGGTGCAGCTGCATGTTAATCCTCTTCCATGCAGCCTTATTAGCCTCCAAATCGGAGTTGGGCTCTTCTCATGGTCTGCCAGAGTGGGCTTGTCTCCCGCGTCTCTGGCGGCGTTTGCTGTGCCCAGCTCACCCCCTCCCTCTCCCAGTCTCTCGCCGAACCAGTCATAACTGCGATTATTCGAGAGCCGGCGCAACGGACGACACACAGGCTTCGGAGAACGTCAACATCAACAAACATAATTAAGCCATTTGACCGGTTGATTGACGAATTCCACGGCCACGTGATACTTAACTCCGTTTGGTAATGGTGAGTTGACACCCCCGATCCACTCGATAAAGTAAGTGCCCCGCTCTCCTCCACCAAGGAGGCTCGCAAAATCAGGGCTCCATCGTAAAAGGGTCTTTTGCATATGGAAAAGACCTTTTTTTTTTTTTTTTTTTTTTTTTTTTTGGTGGCGGTGACGAACTGGCGGCCCATCCTTGGGGTTCCGTACCGAGGGGACCGGGAAGAAAAAAAAGGATCAGAGAAAAGTAGTGTATGTAAGAAATGTTCCCCCTTCTCGCCAAGCCCAAGCATCGACCAGGCGGGGGAAGAAAATCTCAATCACATAAAGGCGGTCAGGTTGGTTGGTAGACGCTTGACCAGAACAACCGGCTCAGCTCGCTATTCATGGGTCCTTGTTGTTGAGTGACTGATAATCCATCGTGTGACTCACACTGAGTTGGCCGTTCTTCTGTCCGGACAACCAACGAATTACCCTATAAAAATTTTTCAAAAACAACCACAAGAGAAGACAAGAGCGAAACGCGAAATGGGGGAACCGCTTCGGGTGTAACGTGGAGTCCCCAGACCGCACTCCAAACCGTCATTTGGGATAAATGCATTGGATACAAGTGACAACCCGTGCGCAGTGGAGAAAAAGAAGGTCAAGGGGCTTCAGCCTTCCCAGAACATGGAGGGCCTTCCAAGAATTCTTCCAGAAGGAGTGGGTCGAGTCTTCTTGCGGTGTCGGTGAGGAAGCTCCCCCACCCCTTTTTTCGCCTCCTTCGCCAAAAAGAGAAAGAGGAAGGGAATTAGGGAAAGAGGGAGACAGAGATTGCTCTCCTGAGGCACGTCCTACAAACTGGGATATCGCTGCTTAAACGTCATATCCAAGGGTTTCGAAATATTACCATGCAATTTGTCCCCTGAACCCCGCCCATCTACCCCTTTCCGTCACGGCGAATACTTGAGACGAACATCATACTGAAACCCATCTGCTGTTGGTGGAGATTTCTTTCCAGACAGGAGTAGGCTCGAGCCATGCTGGCCATTCCGAGCGTTCCCACCCATGGAAGAAGTCTCCAGTCATTCTAGAGCCTCAACAATGCGTAGGGGACAAGGAAAAAGAGAAAGAAAAGCTCTGTCCATATCGTGATCCGTTGCCGTCGTTGCATGATCCGATGGCAATCCCGCTTCGAATCGGTATTTTCCCTGAAAGTTCTTCCCTCTCATACACACACACACCCCTCCTCCCCCCTTGCCTGGCAGTGGCGTCCCTGACCTCATTTCGGCGGTGCCGTTCCATCTTTTCCCACGCCCACGGAGCCGCTTACCGACAGATCAAAAACGCCGGAGGTGGGGAAGGGGGAGGGAGAGAGCGAGAGAGAGGTTCCCAGTAACTTGTCAGCCCGGTATTAATACGGGACGACAACTGAGACGGTGCGTGTGTGTGCCTCCGTTACGGGCCGCCTCAGACTGGCGCAGTTTCGGTCTCAAAATAATAACAGCCTCAATATCACCGTGACACGAAGAAAACAAAGCTTCACTAAATCTCGTTCGTAATATGTTCCTGAGAGCTGTCAGTTCTTCCCTGACGGGACGCGGAACCACGTCGCCGGGCAGAGTGACCGGTGTCTCTAGCTCCCGGTGTTGAACCTTAGAATATTGCCCTATTTTTGACGTGCCGAAATAACTCGTAGACCGTAGACGCGGCGCGGGGGGGGGAAAAAAAGGAGTTTCTTAGCCGCTCAGTCGTCCGGTCCTTTCCCCCCGGTGGCTTGCCCTTAGGAATTCAGAACGCAAAGATTCTACTCGACGCATCGTAAAAAGCAACCATCCGTTTGGCGCCGGAAGAGGATAAGGTCGACCGCGTGAGTTTGCGCAGTGCTCTTTCTCACACACACACGCACGTATCGGCGCAAGATGATGAAAGTCACGCATCGTTCCTGTCCAGCAAGCCTCTTCCCGCCGAGGCGTCGGCTCCCGAGGAACCGGGAACCGGGAAACAACGCCGTCGACGAAACCCACACAGTGGCAGTGTCGAGAGCAACGAAACGCGACTCCGAATGCTTGTGATTGAACTGTTGATTTTCAAAAAAGTCTTTGTGTGCGTCTCGCCGACATGACATGCCCCGTCGGTGACGCTGCGGCGTTTGTTTCGTTTCGTCCGTTCGACGCCGCGCCTTTTTCGTCTGATAGGCTCGGGCTCGGTTGAAGGACCCGGCATTGTGGACACCTTATGGTTCATGCATTGGAGGCGACGACGCGTCCTCGGGTAACGACACCCACCACCACGACGCGCACAAGAATAGCAGCACCCTTATGTGCTCGGACATGCCCTGTGAGAAGCCTCCGACACGAAGACGCAGTGGCCATTTCGCTTGCCTCAACAGCCCAAACCCGTCAATGAGTATTCCATGCGCTTCGGTACATCGAGAAAGTTCATCAAAGACTGCGCCTCAGAGCCCTCAGGCCACGTCTCCGCGTATCCCTTTTATTCTTTTTTTGATCTTTCCCCAAAGTCTGTATCCCCTGTCCCTGTCGAAGAAGCTATGGATAATCTTCTTTTACCATCGTAGTCAGGGATTCTACAGAAAGAATTATGGCCCTTGGGAGATTTCAAGGCAAACTCATAATGCCCTTCACTGTTCCAGCGAAATTGGAAATTGTGAATGGTCACCTCTCCATTGAAACCCCCAGCCACCGGTACCAGCCAGCGGGCTCGGTGGTTCGGAGCCGCTCGTTGAGGCTGCAGTTGGTTCCGTCTCCATCCGTTCGCGGCAAAACAGTAGAAGAAGCTCCACGGACCAGACCAGGTGGGACTTAGTTCATCGATGGTGCCCTGCGACCGCCCAGGTGTGATCGTTTCCGTACTGTCAGTCAGCCGCCAACTTTTGGGGCTTACATATCACGACCCATCTAATGTGAGAGACCATGCAACCACTTTTCCTACCAGTATCATGACAAACTTAGTGCTATTCCCAGTACCTTACTTTGACCAATCTTCCTCAAGCGGGCTTACAATTGCGTATACGACTATACCGTACTCACACCGACTGCCCGCATCCCGGTCAGCGTTTCATTGCCTCGTAAAACCCCGATCAGAGGCATCAAGGGAAACCGAGAGGCACAGGACCAGCTTTGGCCGTGCCAGCCGTGCCAGCCGTGCCACGCCCTCCCACCCCTCCAAACTGCAGATGCAGCGTCGCATCACACGAGTCCCGTGCCGGTTCCATTGAGCCGGTACCAGCCAAAGGAAAAAGGAAAAACTTGGAAGTCACTGCTCAACCAACTTCTTCCCCATCCAATCTCGCGATATGAGGTTGCTTTTGAGCCCGCAAGTCCTGTCTGTCATCCACCCGTCCCACCGTGCCGTAGAGATGGGGGCGTGTGTACGGTGTATGGCTTGCTTCTTTTTTTGCCCTCTTTCCGGAACCAACGGAATTCCCAATACCCCACAGACGGAGAGACACACGAGGGTGCTAAAGAGCTTGCATTTGGTGGTCGAAAAGAAGGATATTGCCCACTAAAGAGTCCGTGTCATTGATACAAGCTGCTTTCCACGATTATCGAGACAAATACACTTGGATGTCTCGCGTGTGTCCTGTCTCGCACCTCTAGCCCCGCCTGTATCACGATCTGGCAAAAAAAAAAAAAGAGAAGAAGCAAAGGGGTGGGACGGGAGCGGGTGCGGGCGCGACATCGAAACTTGGTTTGCTTTTGCGCCGGTCCCATGGCACAACGGGGCCCCGTTGACGTTGGCGAGCTGTCACTCGCACGACAGTTTGCTGTCATTCCTCTCCCTCAGAGTCTCATCAATGACCGACCCTATCCGACGGGCTGCCCATTCGGGTAATCCTGCGACAGCAATTGCCTTGGAGGAACCCCATGTTGCAATCCTGGCAATTATAGGTGATCAGCCCGGAAAAGGTCCTACAGACAAAAAGGGCTACCGTATCGGTTCCGGAAAGGGGCGCGCGACGCCCTGGAAAAGAGCTAATTATCATCCGATCGATGATTCCATTACAAACCCCTCTCGCGGGGACTCGGCAGTTCGGTTGATTTTCTTGGACTCGACGCCGTCCGAATCGTCAAGAATACCTTTGCGAGCGGTGGTGTCCAAGGTGACAATGCAACATGATCTGGTACCAATTCGCCAGGCCCCAAAATATTCTCAATCCCCAGCCGTGCCAACCTTTCAGCTGCAGGTAAACCGGGGCTCGCGATTTCGCCAACGTTTTGGGATGTGAACCAGGTTGATAATCAACCCCTCTCCTGTGCCGGGCTTGTCAAGACCATGTAAACGATGGCAATCTGCACACCGCTTTAGAAGTCGCGAGACGACTGAGACGAGGCCAAGACATTAGGCAGGTATTGATTGATTACTCTGTGAGAAATCCCGCTTTGATGAAGACAAAGGGTTCACCGCGTAAACGCAGACGAAAACATTGGCATGTCTCACTGCTTTTGGAATGCCTCCGATTGAAGGTCTGTTCCTGCAGATTTGAGCTGAAGATTTCTTTTTGGTGAGCCTTCGCCTCTTACTGCCGGCAAGGCCCGCATTTGAGACATAACGTCGACGACATGCTTCCGTGTGGGCGGTTGACGATTCTCGAAGCATTGTGAGGCGTCTGATGCGTGACATTGGCTGCCCGCATGATGCAGGCCAGCTGTATTATCTCCAGCGTCTTGGATTGGCATCCTTGAATTCATTCGCAGCCCTATCCGTACGGCAACTTTGAGGAGAGCAGTCTCGCCGTTGCCCTGTCCTAGCTGCGCTGAGCTCACGTTACGGTGCTCTTTGGTAATGATTGACCGACCGATCAGAAGAGGAGGGCGCCTCTTTGCGCCATTTCCTGCAGATATCAGCAGCTCCAGCAAGGTTGTGCTGTGCTGTGCTGTGCTGTGCTGTGCGACGGATGGCTTTTTTTAAAGTGCATGTAATAGTGCGCCCCCTCGGCGGGAATCCGTAGTGCACTCGTAACAGCAAATATCGCGTTTTCGGTGAGAGGAAGCTACCGTAAAGGGCATCTTGCTTGCAATATTGGGTGAAGCGAGCGCCTGGAGGTGCCACAAAGCATGCACGCATTCCGTCATAGATTGAGCGCGGCTGGCGCGTCGCACAGCCTCTGGCAAACCACTCTCGATCGCGACATTTGGAAATTAAGTCGACGGTGCTGCAGTCCAAGGAAAAACCACGGCCGCACAAGCACAGTCTCGGAAGGCTGCTTCATCGCCTGAGCGACTGTAGCACCCATCTAATGAGTCCAAGACATTTGGCGTTTTGTTCAACGTGCTCACAGAGCCCCATCTCGTCCCGCCGCACATCTCATGATCTTTTTCATAGACTTTTTGCTCAGCCACGAGACTCAGGAATGACATTCATTTCTGGTTTTCCGCTGAAACCCCGGGGACAATACGCCAAGGGACAGAGAGTCGGCAGCCGAGGCATGGTTTGTATGAAAAGAACCCATCCGTGTTGCCTTCGTTGAATGGCCAATGAGAGCGTTCAACCAGCATGCCGTAAAGAGGCATCTGAAACAATGCTCTCTTTCTCGCTCCGCAGTGACACGAATGCGACGCAAGCCCCACCCCAAAGATGATGACAAAGCTGTGTGATGACCCGCGCCTGCGTCCGCTAGGTCCGTCAGTCATCGTATCTTCCACGTGGTGGACAAGGGGGTGACGGACGGGCTGACCAGCGACGACCACCCCTGACGATCACACCTTTCACCAGGGACTCAACGGGCGATTGCGACGCTACTCACAGCCCAGTGGTCGACAGAGCTTCTGGTTTGCTGCGTTTCGGCATCGTGATACTGGGTTCGTTCGCTCATCAGCTGGTGTAGTTTAGCCCCCCAACAGACGGCTTGGCCATCCCCAAAGCCATCGACAACCGCTACTGCAGGTACAGTGGCGAATGGTCATGGTTCGACATTGAATTCGAATTTCTTGTCCAATTTTGTGTTTTCCGCCGCCCTTCGCTTCTCGAGACGGCCCCTTAAAGCCGATTTCCAATCTCATCAGATAAAGCCTCGAGCAACAGGGGATTCCAAGGCAGACGTCGGGCCCTGCGGACCAAAACGGCCTCTACCTGCGGACGACGCTCCCAAATTGAACCCCATACGATCGCGGCGTGGCGCAATCGTCATGCTGATGGCCCACCGTATCCTAATGTCGTACGCCATCTGTCGAAAATAGGCAACCCGGAGAAGACCAAAACGATACCATTTCGGGCAAGAAGACGAGAAAAGTGTCCCCACGCTTCCAACTCCGGCCGCAGTACCCTTGCGTCGGGATTCTGAGACGAGAGCATCATCCATGATGTCTGTCTGCAACAAATGGGTGCGCGCACGTCCCGTCAGAACAGAACCGTACATCTGCATGGAGAAAACGGTAGACATCGGCTGACTTCGACGAGGAAAAAACACACACACACACCCCCCCACCACTGGGCCGGCTTGGTGGGGGGGACCAAAAAAGGTTCGGGAGGACATGCGCCTTGACATGTTGGGACGACCATATCGTAAGCCGAAGTGCCTGGCTGCGCTATCAACATTGCGTACGTCAATGGCTCGATAAGTAGCCGCAGCATGTTTATGCTATTCCCGTTTAACGATGATTCACACCCTCCCTGCCTTCCGGTACCAAGGAAAATGGAGGTCATGCGTCCAAGAGACTGGCTTGCGGTTCAAAATAGGATCTGCTGTGCCTCGCTGACATCCCGTGCTGCAATCAATTCTGAACTGCCAGCTTAACTGTGCAACGGGTAAAGATCACCAAGTTATCAATTTCGCCCATGCAAGCTTCCTGCAATGGTCGATGTTGAGGCTGCAATCCTTATCAGATTTACACACCCGCGGCCGCTCGTCAGCCAGGGGAGCTTCACGCAACTATCACCTCCGGAGGGGGTGTCTAAGCAACAGTTGAGATCGAATGCCATGGCCGTTCAAAGGGTTCGAACATGCATCCTGATGGCCGCATATGCCGTCCGCGCCCGCTGGCATGGCGTCACTGGCACTCGTCAAATCGTCCGACTGCTTCCGTCCGTGCCTGGTGCCGGGCGGACTTACGGGAGACTGCCGCGCTTCTGCCTACCAGATGAGCCATAGCCTGGCAATGATCGGCCGAAGCAGGCTGCGTTAAAGCTGTCGTTATCGTGATCCCAAGCCACCATCGCCAGAACGGATATGGTGTGCAGCTGCTGCCAAGGGTGCTGTTATGCCACTATTGCCACATCATCCATGACATAGTCAAGCTTGGGAGGCAAAACCGTCGGCCGGTAAATTATCGACATGTATCTTTTGTCACGAACAAAGTTGGGTGTGTGGGATTAGCCTTTCGTTGCGTACGATGGTATTCCGCAAGGTTGGCGTCAGCGTCCCATCAGAGAACAGCATTCGTGTGGCATCCTTGTTGAAGTGTATCCGAGCCGGGAGTCCGTCATGTCCAGACTCGTGATGGACCTTCCACTCAGGCGTCAAAATCCGTCAGCAAGAGTCTGGCACTGGCGACTCTTGCGACAGCCGACGTGCGCTTGATGGCATATGTCATTCAAACCATGAACGGCGCGCCGTACCCCTCCCTGGTCGCATTGGGGGTCCGGCACCTTCGGCGACCACTTTTAACTGCGAAGGTTAGGAAATGTGACGCTGTAACTACTGGTAATTGACTGCCTCGGTCCCGGTTTTCTGGCCAGGATGCCCCGTTGGCCCAGCAGTTGTCCTCGTCGATGTCCTTCAGTTGAGGCAATTTCGACATCACTAGTTCGCGCCAACGGTACTTCAGTACACAGCGACAGTTCGAGAAGAGGGGTTAAAGGAAACCAAGTACGTAGTAGACGGCTACTTATTCTAATAGAGTAGCAACTTTGTCGGCATCTAGCGCCGCCTTGGCAGCGGCGTCCAAACTAACACGTAACGCCGCGAGCTACATCAGCCACAGACGTGAGGTGAGGCTGGGCTGTCGTCTGCCAATCACCCCCGCGTCTCAACCATCGTCAACCGTGCGCTCGCACTCACAGCAACTGTTGCCCATTGCTCTTTTTGTCTAGGGATCGACCACTCGGCGCCATGCCGAGGTAGAGACAGAGCACTGGGGGTACCCGGGGACTTTCCTGGTGGTCAAGCGCCGTGTTGGAGGCCGGAAGATCCCTCCATACGACACGGGCGGCCAGTTGAACAGTCCGATGATCGATCCCAGGATGTCCATGTACTTCCCCATGGTTACCCCAAGGCTTGGCCGGTCTTGAACCCCACGTGTCGACGACGTGATTCTCGAACCATCATTCTCGTTTGTGAGCTCTGGTGGGGCTCTCTCGAAAGAGCTAGTCGCCTATTATTGTTTCTGAATCCGTGAAATTCTACAGATCTCGATTTGGTTGATAATAGCAACTCTCGTGATCGTCGCGTGGCCTATCACGAGAGGCGAAGGCGTAACCAGGCACACGAAACAATGGGTTGACAGTGGTCAAAAGAACGACCAGAGGCGGGCTGTCGTTCTACACCCAACGCGTAACCATGTCATTACGAGGCCCTAGTCCGTCAAACTGACCGCATCTCTTAGTATCATCTCGTGTTTTGTAGTTGTACACCTTTACTGCCTTGTTGTAGACTGCTTGCGCCTCACAAAGCGTCCTCCTCGGCACCGGGGTTAGGCATCTGAGTTGAAGATATCCAATTCTCCATGCTAGCTTGGCCAGCCGGCTGCTTGGCGTTCACAGAAATGCTCGACGAGGCCATTCTCAAACCTTGGCGTTTCTTGACAACGAGGCACAAAACACGCCCGTAGATAGCAAAGCCCTCATACGAGACATCCATGGCCAATTTCTTCTTGTTCTCTTCTTGATCGACATCGGACCCTGTTGTTTGTTTCTTGAGGCGCTTTGACGGGCGGGGAACATCGTTTTCGGAATCAATCTCAATTGCCGAGGCCTCCCCGCCGGCATCATCGTCTGAAGGAAGGTCGTAGTCACCGTCGTGATCACGAGGTGCTCCGCGCTGCCTTTTGGACCGCCGAGGCTTGGTTGTTTCATCGACGGCGGGGATACGGGACAGACCGCCGGCGTCTTCCTCGGACTCACTCTCATGGCGAATGTTCACCGTCGTACCGGGGCCTTCGGCTTCCGTGTCCAGGTCAATCGGTGTGCCATTTGTTTCTTTTATGAGCTTGTTAGAATTGGACTGCAGCTTGCCCGGGGCTTTGTCGCGGAAGTGCTTGTGCTTAGTGAGTAACGAATGACGGGTTGAAGTCTCTGTCAAGAACATGGAGACCTCGAAGTCGTCTGGTCAATGTCAGAGTCAGTTTAACGTTCAGTCGGGCTAAGGGTCCTTGGAAGGAGCGGTCTGGACCGCGCTGATTGTAACGGTGTAACCGCGGGTGGGCATGAGGTGACAGCGGGGAAGACTGCGAAACGGGATGACAAACCTTGAACGACGACATCCTTGATGCTCTTCTTCTTCGAGCTCTTCTTCTTAGTTCTTTCGCGTTCCTTCTCTTCTCGGAGTTTTGGTAGTACCAGAGGGCGGACACTCTCAATGACCTTGGGCAGGATAGGATTCCGCGGGTTCAATAGCCAGCTCTGTGCCAGAGCAGGATTGTCCAGGTAAATGCGGCACTCGAGCACCGAGTACTTTGTGATTCTAAGATATCGACGGAGCGGCGCCATAATAGTAGGCGTATGCAAGGCCTAGCCAGCGACGTTGCAGCACGACGCCGAGAAGCTTTTCGCCGGGGGCTAGGCTGGGAACGTAACTTGTAGAGCGAAAGTTTGCGGTGTTGTATGATCGAGTTAATGATATTGATCAAGCGCAGACCTAACAACTTGAGGCAACGAATTGCGCCGACGAAATAAGAACGTGGTGCAACAAAGTTGTGTCCGGAAGGTATGGAAGAGGGGATGAAGATGCACTGAGTGAGCGACGCTGGAGATGTGACGTCGGAAAGTCTTTTGCGAACTTGAGTCAGTACCTTACTGAGTCCTAACTGGGTAAAACTTTAGCAAACATGAGGACGTGTACATCAGTTTTCCCACCTATACCTTGGGCGGCTTGGCGGTCGTCTGCCATCAATACTACTACAGTGGACTATCAGCCTTGCAGCGGTACCGCCCGCTCTGTTGCTTATGCGGGGCTGCTGTACGACACCGCATCCGCAGCTCCGTCCAGCGACCTCAGGCACTAAGGTAGTTGGAGATAGGTCGACCCACTTGAATTTTCTCTCCAATCCGGAGCGCAACATTGTCCGGGTACCTACCTACCTTACCTTCCACCAGGACTGAAATCCCCGCGTAGTCTCTCTCGCGGTGATGCTTACGAGGAGACCATGTCGAAGTCATGGGCGTCGACACTGAGGTTGCCCAAGTCTACCTTTCCGTAAGCTATCGTCCCATCCGATCGGACGCCCTCCGCTCCCGGCCTCAGCTGACCCGCTCCGTCTCAGACCGCGTCCGCTACCGCAGTTCCGCACCGATTACTTGCGCCGATGCGCCGATGATTTCTACAAGTGGCAATCTGCCGATGACTCCCGGCCGGGCTTCATTGTCCATGATGGACCTCCATACGCAAACGGTAGTCTCCATGTCGGCCATGCGCTGAACAAGGTCTTGAAGGACATGATCTCCAGGATCAAGGTCCAGCAAGGTTAGAAGGATCAATACTACACCGCAAAAAGGCTCAATGGCTTACCGACTCGTGCCCAGGGTACCGCGTGCGCTATAGACCTGGCTGGGACTGCCATGGTCTACCTATCGAACTCAAAGCGGTCGGCGCCTCGGGCGGCAAGGACATGAGCGCTGTCGACATTCGCAAGGCCGCCAGGCAGCTTGCTTCGACGACGGTGCTAGAACAGATGGATGGCTTCCGCTCGTATGGCGTGATGGGCGACTGGGACGCTCACTGGACGACGATGGACCCCGACTTCGAGATCAGACAGCTGCGTCTCTTCCAGCAAATGGTTCGTGGGGGCCTAATTTACCGCAAGAATAAACCTGTCTACTGGTCACCCTCCTCCAGAACCGCCCTCGCCGAGGCGGAGTTAGAGTACAACGAGAATCACGTTTCCACAGCGGCATACATTCGATATCCCATCATCAACGGCCCGGCGCTGAGCGGGTTTTCCGGTCAGCTTTACGCTATCATTTGGACTACGACCCCTTGGACACTCCCAGCAAATAAGGCTATCGCCGTTCACGATGATTTGGAATACGCCGTCATTGCTGTTAATGGAAGCGCATATCTCACCGCGGTCACCCGTCTGGAGGCTGTCAAGGGTTTGTTCACCGAAGAAACGCCGGAAGTGATTGTATCATCCATCAAGGGCTCTGAGTTGAAGGGACTTGAGTACCGAAACAGGCTTCAGGGGGTCCAGTCAGCGCCTCAACCCATCATTCACGCGGACTTTGTATCCGCAGATTCCGGTACCGGGCTTGTTCACATTGCTCCTGGTCATGGTTTTGAGGATTACCAAGCTTGCGCTGAGCTTGGCATCGAGGCTTTCGCGCCTATCGACGATGAAGGTCACTTCACAAGCGAGGCATTCCCCGATGCACCGGAAAAGCTGACCCAGTCCTCCTCGATTCTCAAAGGTGGCAGCAAGGCTGTTCTCGCTCTGATCGAGGATGACGTCTTGCAAGCTGCCAAGTACAAGCACAAGTACCCCTATGACTGGCGCACAAAGCAACCAGTCGTCATGAGATCTACGGCTCAATGGTTTGCCGATGTGGACAGTATTAAGGACGATGCTATCAACGCACTGAAGGATGTCAAGTTCGTCCCTGCATCTGGAAAAACCCGTCTCGAGAGCTTCGTTGTTGGAAGGAGCGAGTGGTGTATCTCTCGTCAGCGTGCCTGGGGAGTACCTATTCCTGCTCTCTACGACGCCAATGGAGATGCTATGGTCACGGAGGAATCTGTCGACCACATCATCTCCGTGATCCAGCAACGTGGCATTGACGCGTGGTTCTCCGACGCTCCTGACGAGCCTGCTTGGGTTGCTCCATCACTCAAAGGACGCTACCGACGTGGCACCGACACCATGGACGTCTGGTTCGACAGTGGAAGTAGTTGGACTGAGAGCAACGGCCAAGCTGATGTCTACCTCGAGGGTTCCGATCAACATCGTGGTTGGTTCCAGTCAAGTCTATTATCGTATGTTGCAGCGCAAAGAGCAGCCTCTGGCCCGGCTTGCCACGAACAGCCGAAATCTCCTTTCAAAACCCTGATCACGCACGGCTTCACATTGGACCAAGCAGGCAAGAAGATGTCTAAATCGCTCGGTAACACTATTACACCCACTCAGATCATGGACGGCACTCTCTTACCTCCCATCAAGGTTAGAGGTATGAACAAAGTCCCCGGTGCCGGTCCGACGTATGAAGCCCTTGGCCCTGATGCCCTACGTCTTTGGGCCGCCAGCTCCGAGTACACCAGGGACGTCGCTATCGGCCAGGCTGTCCTCAAGTCCGTGCACACTGTCCTAGTCAAGTACCGCAACATCATCAAAATGCTGCTTGGGTCTATGCACGAATCGGCCCGCACGGCTCCCATAACTACTATGGACCATATCGCTCTCATCCAGCTGAAGGACGTAATGGAAGAAGTTCAGAAAGCATATGCTGCCCATGAGTTTCACAAGGCCTTCAGCGCCTTGAATCACTGGGTAGCTACTGATCTGTCGGCCTTCTACCTCGAAGCCATGAAGGATCGTCTGTACTGCGGTGACGGCGGCGGTGTCTTGGAGCCTGTATTCCACGGTTTCCTGCGTATGCTGTCTCCCATGACTCCCCTGTTGGTGGAAGAAGCCTGGGACCATCGCCCGGAATGGATGCAGGCAGATAGCACCCTAACGCATCCTCTATACACCCTCTATAACGCCCCAGTCCACAGCATCACGGATTCTGCCGTCGGCGAAGCCGCCCTCCGCAAGGACATCCCAGTCCTCATGTCTGTAAGCAGCGCCGTCAAGGCAGGTCTTGAGAGGGGCCGTTTGAACAAGGTTCTCGGTTCGTCTCTGCAATCCTCTGTCTTCGTCTCCACAGAAGACCAAGGCGTCGCCGGTGTTCTGGAGAAATACGCGCAGGAGCTTGATGCCATGTTCGTTGTGTCTTCGGTTCATGTCAATGGCCGCTTTTCCGCCGAGAGTGATTGGCGCTTCGATGAGCCTTTCGAGATCAATGGCGTCCAGGGCAATGTCTCTGTTCTGCCGCCCACAGACCACAAATGCCCCCGCTGCTGGCGATATGTCGCCCCCAAGGAGGACGACCTGTGCGGGCGCTGTGACGATATTGTCTCGAAGCTGTAAGAATATGAACAGCAATTTGTAAATGTACAAGAACCATGAAGGAAAAACAATTGGAAGATACCCTCAACTATATTGACTCCGGATCCAAGACTAGATGCGCCAGAGAAAATGAACATGATCTCATGAAGGCAACGTTCGGAAATGAGGACGTTCACGACTTGTAGCTGTATGGTGGCGTTTGATGTGAATGGACGAATTTGAGAGTTCCCGAAAATCTATCTCATTTGTGCTCCGAAATGCTGATCCCTGTCGAAGCCTCCGCTAGAGCTCACAGGATAGATTTATGCCCACTGCGGTTTCCAATGCGCCGTCAATGTCAGTGTTCCGTGAGCCGTGTCCACAGCCGTCTTCCTGAACGTAACCGTAATGATGACCTGGTTGAGAACGGATGGATGAGTTGTCGATCAGGACCTTTCCCAGTCACCTTGCCACGAACGGCTTCAGCTATAGCCACCGTACAGCCTTCGGAGGTGCCCGTCTCAATACCGCGTTCCCGACACTCACTTTGGCTTACTATCACCGACCAATGGTCGCCAACAGCGAGCAAGAAGGGCTCATCCTTACCGGATGCTCCATAGCACCATCCCAGACAAAGCACCTTCTGCCCGATCTCTGACCCGATGGTCAAGCTGTCGCTTGGTTCGTCAAACCAGTCTACCTCAAGAACAGAGACACCAGCAGCGTCAACGATCCATCCCAAAATACCCCTCGCCCCTATTCTCTCGTTGTGTCGACTTCTGTGCGTTAGAGCCCTGTTCCCAAGATGCATTATACAAATGCTCTGAAACCTGTTTGGAAGATTCCCTTTCCTTGATCGGTCTCTTCCATCGAATGGAACCAAGTCAAAGGCGCGCGTGCGTACGAAATTGTTGCCCACGGCGTTTCCACTGAGAGCTATAAAGATGCAGCGATTCATAGTTCTGCAGTACGTGTCGAAACGCCTCGACATCGACCGCCGATTATTGTCACCACCGGCGTCGTCGGCGGGGCGCAGGCAAATCTGGAGGCCTCGTGGACTGAGATACGGCGCGTAGTGGTTCTCGGTGCCTATCGCGGATTCTGTTGCTGACCAGTAGTCAATCATGGCATAAGACCATATACTTGGGTCCTCCACGGTGAAGTCACTCAAGTCCTCAGCTAGCGGGGGCCCCCGATCTGAATCTTCGCCCAGAGACACGACGGCGTCACCAGAAAATGGGCCGCCGTCTCTAAGCACCGCAGTCATGTATGACGCCAACTGGCAGTAGGAGGGAGTAATCTTCTCGTTCCTTGAGCATTGCTTCTTGAAGTCGAGAGAAAGCCCGCTTGCCTTCCCCGTATAAAAGTGGCATGTTCACTTCCATTATTCCAAGCAGGGAATAGGCCATGTCTTCCGTTCGTGTGGTTTGTTTTTTCCGGCAGCCCACGACAGCCGCAATGCTGCACAATGACGGCTGATGGATTTTCTGCCCTCCAGTACATCGACGTCGATCTTTGTGATGGCAGAAATGTGCGATGACAGGGAGGATTTGGTGCCAATCTCAGTCCAGTCTGCTGCGTAGAACTCGACAACTTCTGGGGCTAAGAGCTCCTGGAGTGTCCAACCCCTACAAGCGCGGATCGAGGTATTGGAAGCAGGGCATGTTCATCACTCCCCGCCATACGTCCCACTGCTTACACTTTTGAGTCATGGTGATTGATTTTTCAAAATCATCGTGAACATACTCAGATTCAAAAAGGCGTCGGGCTGAGTGGATTATGTAAGTCCACACAGAGATAAGCACTGTGCGGACACCGTCCGATGTCCCCACTTTAAAATTTCCATGTCAATGGCAGCTTCCAAAGATTCAGGATGCTGCTACATCCTGCATTCTGCACCAGCAACCATGGATATCCTCCGCGTCCTTTCGCGCGGCATCAAGCAGCCCTCAAAGGGCAACAAATCCGCACACAATGCGCCAGCTAATCTACCCTCGGCCGGCAAACGCGCGAACCCCCAACTGTTCCACGACGATGTCCCCTCAACGAGGGGCCATAAGAGAAAGCGCGGCAAAGAAGAGGTGGAAGAGAAGGAAGAAGAACAGTTGCCCGTGGTCGATTTTTTCGCGCCGAAGCAGGAGTCCTCTGGGGAGAATGAGAAGATCCAGAAAGTTGCGAAGAACGACGAAGAGGCCGCCGAGACGCCCGCTGTCAAGCCGAAGCTGCTGCCGGAAGACGAGTGCCGACAGATCCTTCGATCCCACCGATTGAAGCTCACCCTCCTATCTGAGCGTCACAAGCCCGCCAAGGTTACCAAAAGTAAGAAAAAGAAGAAGGTCGCCATCGAGGTGGAAAAGGAGACGAGCCAACTGCACCCGCAGCCTTTGACTTCGTTCCGCGAGCTGAGGACGAACTTCAACATTGCGCCGCTGCTGGCAGACAACCTCGCGCACCAGGGTTACAAGGTGCCAACCGAGGTTCAGCTGGGTAGTCTCCCATTGCTCTTGAAGCCCGAGCTTGCGGTTAAGAAGGTTCCAAACAAGGAAGAGCTGGGTGATGTGTCGCACGGCGTGGACTTTTTGGCCGTCGCGCCAACCGGCAGTGGAAAGACGATCAGTTTCCTGATTCCAGCGATCAATTCAATCATGGAAAAGAGGGCTTCTGCTGGAGGGGAACCGGACGACTTTGAGCTATCTGCCATCATCGTTGCGCCGACAAGAGAACTGATTTTCCAGATTGTCAATGAGGCGCGCAAACTTGCCCAGGGATCCGGAATTAAGATTGTCGGCATGAAGAAAGGAATGCGGATAGCCTCTGAGGAAGATGAGAACTCCCAAAGCAAGGACGAGAAATCCGACAGTGAGAACTCTGGAGATGATGACGAGGATAGCGAGACCGAGCCCGCAAGTTCTAAGCACGTTACCAAGGCGGATATTCTCGTCACCACTCCGACACTGCTTGTCAACTTCCTTACATCAGGGTCGTCAAAGACCCAGCGCTTGCTTCCGACTGTCAAGTCGCTCATTCTTGACGAGGCGGATGTGCTCTTGGATCCCCTTTTCCGTGAGCAGACTGTGGCTATCTGGACAGCTTGCTCGAACCCTGACCTGAAGATTACGTTCTGGTCTGCAACCTTCGGATCCAACATCGAGACCTTGGTGAAGGAGATGCAAGCTGAAAGGTCAGCAACCAGGCCTCTATTCCGTCTCGTGGTTGGACTGAAGGATACTGCTGTCCCCAATGTCGCGCACAAGCTGGTCTACACTGCCACGGAGAAGGGTAAACTGCTTGGCTTGCGCCAGCTGCTGCATCCGACTGCTGGAGACGACTCAGGACCTCCTCTGAGGCCCCCATTTCTAGTCTTCACCCAGACCATAGAGCGTGCCACTGCTCTCGCCGAAGAACTTAAGTACGACATTCCCCTTGCAGCGGGCGGTTCGACCAGAATCGCTGCCCTGCACAGCGGCTTGTCCGACAAGGCCCGCGCGGGAATCATGCGCCGCTTCCGCGCCGGTGAGGTATGGATTCTGATCACAACAGACGTCCTCGCCCGCGGCGTCGATTTTGCAGGAGTCAACGGCGTGGTCAACTACGACGTCCCCGGCTCGAGCGCCGCATACGTCCACCGCGCGGGACGTACGGGAAGAGCTGGACGCGAGGGCGGGGTGGCTGTCACTTTCTACACGACGGACGATATCCCCTTCGTCAAGAGCATTGCCAACGTCATTGCAGCCAGTGAGAAGCAGGCTGGCAAGACGGGCGAAGAGGCCAACGTGCAGAAGTGGCTCCTCGACGCCCTGCCAAATGTAAGCAAGGCGGATAAGAAGAAGTTGAAAGAGAAGGGTGTCGAGGCTAGACGCAGTCATGGTGCTGCTATGATTTCAACGGAGAGCAAGTGGGAGAGGCGGAAGGAGCATAATAAGAAGGGAGCTGCTGCTGCGAGCAAGCAGAGAAAGAAGCAGGAGAAGCACTCTAGGAAAGAGGATGGTGTTGATGGTGGCGAGTGGGGTGGCATTGACGATTAGACTGTAATGTTGAACGTAATGGGTACCATGTGCCTTACTCAAACGGATCAACTATGACAATACGAAACTGAGATCGTCAGTACGCTCTAAGTCTCCCAAACTTACGTCTAATCGCCATTTGCCTTCACATATCCCCGAAATCAGCCATCGTCTTGTTAGGGAGCAGTGATTTGTATGTGTTGAACCGCGGCAATCGACTCATAGCTTGCATCAAATATCACGCACGCACTGTGAATTTCCAACTCTAATTAACATAGAAATTACAGCCTATGGACTGAGGGTAAGAGGGTGCCTTTGAGAGTTCTCGTCGTGCTTCTTTTAACGAGAGAGCTTATGCGTAAGGGCCACTGATGACCTAAAGAGCTTTCCATGACTGCTGGAAAGACAACTTGACTGGTGGAGGAAGCCTTGCGTTGAAAACATACGCTGCAATCGCGTCCTATGCAATCGGAACAGAGTACGTGTTTGCAAGGCACAAGTCTGAGGCACGTCAGCTTGATGACCACACTGGGCGTTCCAGATCTCTCGAGGGCCAGACAAACTTGCGCCACAATGCATAGACTGACCTCACACTGGATGCAAAGAATGATCTGGCGCGTCTTTCTGACGTCGTCCGGAACTGCGGTGCCGATAGTGCTTATGCATCTCAAGTTGAACATGTTGCCCCTGGGTGCCTTCCTGGCCCTTTATGTGGTGTGTTCTGCAGAGTACTCCCAACCAAGGGGCAATTGCGACAAACTGCCTAGTTTGACTCTCTGAAACTCTGAAGCCATCGATTCTTCTCTGCACTGGACAGATGATGTACTAGTCCTGGGTTTTATATGACATCTCATTCGCAGCCTTTTCCAAGACACAGTTGATGGACCCAGCAAGATCGCAAGGTATTCCGGGCCATTTCGTTCCCATTTGCTTTCTTCGCCTTCCACCTCAAAAGAGATCGCGACAAATCTTTGCGATTCATTCATGAGGTAGCCTATCTTGGTAATCTTCATTCATGAAAAGAGGAAACAGGCTCAAGAATTCGGAGCCACCTCGATCATTGTGAAGCAAAGCAGATGAAGAGGAATCTGGATTGGTGAGGAAATGCGGCCCCGGCGGTCTCGAGGTTCTCTGAAGAGCGATCGATACTGGCGCAACGCCGAGATTCCAATGGACTTTTAAGTAAAATGCGGGATCGTCTTATTTCGACTACCGGGTGTCTCGAAGCCGTTGGGCGTAATTTTCTTCGCAAGTATTGGTGGTAAAAGTCAATAAACCTTTGCTTCTCATTGATCTTTAGACCTTGATAGATCTCATAAGAGCCTTTACCCTTGATGGCAACCACAAATGATGTGTGATGAGGCATGAAAGGAGAAGCTTCGACGCCGTTGTCCTTGATCATGAACCCGCAGACTTGATCACCCCCTTGAACCTTGTTAGATCAACCTACTGCATCACAGCCAGGAGCATCGTCTTCTGACTTTCTAGGCACGTCTGCAACTTCTGGATCTCTCCCAGTATCTCTACGAGCGACCCCCCCTGGCTAGGTAGGCTTTTGAGGGTGAATCCTTTGATGTCCAGCCTTCGAAAGTGGTTCTCGATCTCTCGCAAAGTTCGCATGCATGATTGGACGGGGCGTTTCAGTGCGTCTTCCCCAGGACCATCAAAGCCGCAAGGTCCCGAGGCTCGCCTTCAGTCGAACGAGCGCGACATCCAAGGTCTCGAGGTCATCGTGAATCGAAGCAGCGGCTTTCTCGGTGCATCGGTCTGACATTACCTTGGCTGGCTTTGCGGTCGAGGCGGCTAACGCTGGCGGCAGCGGACAGAGGATCCGCCATGGTTGAATGGGCGATTGTCTCATACGGCCTCGTCAGCAGATACGAGGAAGAGCGACCTTGGGTGAGTTTCATAAGGACACGTCTAAGTGCTAATAAGGCTGACCCCGAGGCCCAATATCTACTTGCACCGCCGCCTGAACGCAGCCTGGGATGGACACTGCCACCCTCGAGACGTGCTAATAGTTATGATAAACGGTGCTAGCAAGGCGTCGACCACAAGTATCCCAGTATGTTTCTCGAACTAGGCAAGCGAACACAATTCCCTTGCAGGGCGGCTTCCTATGATTCTTGATGAATAGCTATTTGAATCGATCACGAACACGGTCAGACCGACAGCCGCGTCTGCCGACTGTAACCCAAAGACTCGCAGCGCCGCACGTCTGTCTTACGTCCAAGACCTGACAGGCTGGCTCGCACTCGAAGAAAGGCGCCGCCAGAACATTACATCAGTGCGGCAATATGATGGAGTTTGACAGTTACCAACTCCCAAAAGCGCCCGAAAAAGATATTGGGAAAAATGAATATTTGGACGAGCCCAGCATGAAACATCAATAAAATGTCTGCTTTGTAGCTTGTCGTCAAGTTGCAGGCACATTCCCTGGTAAACTACATCGGTTTCAGAATCTCAGGTATGACCTATGGTCAGAAATAAAGTGAAAATCTCCATATCTTTCTACGCTGCATCAATAATGAACAGATAACCGTCTCGTCAACATGTGTGCGTGTGGTTGGGCAGAACAATTTGGTCGCATGCCTTGTGGTACCCGCCGCGGTGGAGCCTTTCCGACTAGCCCTGGTTGGCGAGGGCTTCAACACACCTCCACCATGCTGAAAATCTCATCAATCTCAGGAAGGGTGGCCGAGTTGGTTATGGCGCCAGGTTAAGGTCAGCTTAACATCTGTTTCCTGGTGGGGCAACCCGCGCGAGTTCGAGTCTCGTCCCTTTCAAGATTATCTTTTGCCGTTTCCCTGAACTAGGGAGATCTGGATGGTTTTGCAATTTTTGACTTCCTGCCCTCCCACGTGAACAGCACGCCACAATCGGAAAGGCTCTGGGTCATTACATTGTAGGAAATTCATGTCTTTCTTGGTCAAAAGGGCAAGCGTGCTCAAACGCCAGACTCGGCGCCCAAGTATCAGGTTGCGTGGAAGATATGCATACAATAGGTGATGATGGTGCCGACTAACCGTTTGTAGTCCCTTAATTCCTACAACCAAACAGCAACCGGATCTAGACATTAAGCGTCACTGCGTTTGGTCATCCAACTTACCACTCGCTAACCTCACCAGCCTTGGGAGGCTGGACCCTGACAATCTTATCGCAGTTGAGGAGGCAAAGGGGGTCAAGGGCCTTCTTGATCTGGGGTTTCTAGTCAGTAATGGTTCTTGCTGCGGCCTGATGGGTCGAGCTCACCTGTCTCATGGTGTCGACAGTCGACTCGCCCAGCTCGTGGGGGAGGTAATCTCTCTTGACGAGCCCGACTCCGTGCTCGCCCGTGACGGTGCCCTCCATCTCGACGGCTCTCTTGACCATGTTGTGCACGAAGTGCTCAGCCCTCTTGCGCTCTTGGTCGTTGTAGAGCAGAATTGCTGCACGCAAGTTAGCATGGGCATCACAACCCTGCCTATTCAGACAAGACTCACTGTGGAAGTTTCCATCACCAACGTGGCCGACAATAGTGCCGAACAACCCAGTCTTGGCCAAAGCCTCCTTCGTCTCCTCGATGATGTCAGGCAACCTGCTCATCGGCACCGCGACATCGCCAGTCCAGACGTGGTCGCCATCACGCTTGACCGCCATGGTACTCCACAACGCCTCTTTTCTCGCGCTCCACAGCTCGTGTTGCTCGTCCTCGTTCTTGGCGAAGTCGAACGTCTTGCTGCCGGCCTTGGCGGCGAGCTGCTTCACGAGGCCGATCTGTTCCTTGACGCCGGTCTGCGTTCCGGCAAACTTGAAGAACAACGTCGGCGCTTCGGCCCACGCCTTGCTCGTCATCCCGGCCTTGTTGATGCACTGCATCTGCAGGTCGTCCAGGATCTCCACCGCAGCGACGGGGATGCCGGCGGCCACGACCTTGGAAACGCAGTTTGCGGCGTCGCGGATGGTGGGGAACGACGTCACCGCCACCGAGGTCGACGCGGGCTTGGTCGTGACCTTGAGCGTTGCCTCCGTGACTAGGCCCAGGGTTCCTTCAGAGCCGATGAAGAGCTTGGTGAGGTCGTAACCGGCGGAGCTCTTGCGCGGGCGCTGCCTTGTCTTGATGACGGTACCGTCCGCCAGCACGACGGTCAGACTAAGAACCCACTCGCGCATGGTGCCGTAGCGGTAGGCGTTGGTTCCGCTGCAGCCGGTGCCGATCATGCCGCCGATCATGGCTCCCGGGCCCGGGTCCGGCGGGAAAAAGAGGTTCGACTGAGCAAGCTGATCGTTAAGAGCCTCCCAGCCGACGGCGGGTTGCACGACGACATCGAGATCCTCCTGATGCAGCTGGAGGACCTTGTTCATGCGGCCAAAGTCGATAGAGATACCGCCACGAGTCGGTGTGAAGTGGCCCTCAAGGGAGGTACCACCGCTGTATCCGACGACGGGGATGCGCCTCTGGTGGCAGATGCGCATGATCTGTGAGACCTCTTCCGTGGAACTGGGGAACACGACGCAGAATGGCCTTTCGTTGGGGCCGGCAGAATGCGACGACCACTCAGACGTGGCATGGTGCTCGATATCGGTGCTGGTAGTACTGACATTCTCCTTGCCAACGATGCTCACAAAGTCGGCCCATGCGGCTTCGAGATTCTCCTTGTTAAGTTTGTGCAGCGGCGCGATCGTTTTGTGTAGTGGGAGCGTCGACTCTTCGTTTGGGCCTGGCGGGACGAGGGTGCCGAGGTAGTACGAGACACCGATGGATGCGAGTAGCACTGCCAGCAAAGAAGACGCATTAGCTTCCCGTGTGACCTGCAATCGGAACCACACAGCTTCTCGAGGAGGGGAAGAGCTTACCAAAGGTGTAGGCGTAGTTCCTGCCGCCAGACGTCCTCTCGCGCTCAGCAGCAAACCTCTCGCGCTCCGCCCGCTCGCGCGCCAGTCTCTGGGTGATGCTACCAACGACCTGGCCTTGGAATGTGCGACCGGTCCTGTCCTCGTTCGACTGCGGTCTGTCGGGTTTGCTCGACATTTGTCGTGAGGTAAGGGCGAGGCATTGTCTGCGCGGGGCAGGGTTCGCGGCTCTGAGGCCCTGCAGAGCTGCCTGGGGAGCTCGAGCTCTGAGATGCGCCATTGCGCTGGTTCGAATTGAAAGGGAAGGGTGATAACAATGTAGAATTCAAATAGGGCGCTCGTTAACTGAGAATAATTAGAAGGTAAATAGGTGCCATCCGGGTTCGGGGCTCTAGGTTGAGGGGAAAGGTTCACGATACCCTGAGGTGTGTTGGAGATTATTTGTAGTGTGGTGGAGCTGCGGCCCGTCTTAGATCTTTTGGAGCTCTGATTGCGAAATGGCATCCATGCAAAAGCCTGCAGAAACTGGCCGTCAGGGCCCCCGCTGGCGCCCCCTGCCAGCCTTTCGGGGATAAGGATTGGCCGGGCCGGAAGCGGGGGAAACCATCGCGGTCGGCAAGTGCACCGCGGCCGGCGTGACCCCTCTCCCCCTTCCCCTCCCGCCCGTCTACCAAGGCAGAGGTGAAGTCAACAAATCGGCAAACATGTTGGCGCCACGATGCACGAATCGGACAAGGATGGGAATCCACAAGGACGAATTGATTTGCAGCCATGCATTGATTAGTTCACAAAACTTCATTATCGTCGATAGCGTCTTTCCGTCAAATACTCACCCAGAAAGCCGGCATCGAGGCGATCTCGCTCGCGTGAGCACATTCTAGACCTGCAGTTGACCTTCCCTTTTTTTACATTACTCTGGCCGTTCCGTCCCGCCGTGCGTCCAAAACAGAGTTCGTCTGGAACAGTCAGGAGGTCTTCCAACCAGGGACAAGCTGCACGTTGAATACTGGGGTCGCACCCTGCAGATGTGCCAAATACGCAGCCAGTTCCGGATCTTGGTCAATCTGCAAAGGCATCTCCCCGCCCTTGCCATCCTTTAGCACGCCCTCGACTCTCAGGCAAATGGCCCCCGGGAACTTGTTAGCCGCTACGTGCCGCAGCTCCTGCATCGAGTGCGAGGTCAAGGTCGCGATCCAAAGATTGGCGTTCACCACGAACGTGGACGAGGGATGGAGGCGGAGATAGATGGCCACGCTCGTCGGGGCGGGCGCGTGGAACACGGGCTGCGGAGCGGTGAACTGCTGTGCGTATTGCTGATCCACGAAGGCTGCCTGGGCGTTGGCTGCCAGAAGGGACGACCCGAGGTGAGAGTCGAGGGCCATGTTGGTCTGGCCGAGGAGGGCGTTGGAGAGCATTCGTGCAGCAGAGTGGCCGAGAGGGTCGGTGGCTTGGGTTTGCATAGGCACAGGCATAAGCATCTGCGCCTGGCCCATGGGTGAGACCTGGCCAGCGTTGCCGTACTGGCTGACCAGATTGGTGTCGCTCTGGATATCCTCGGCCATTTCTGGCTGAGTTGTTTGGGCCATCACAGTACCTTGATCGGGATCCGATGTGGTTGCAGACGGCTTCGCTTTGCCAGAGCCCCCCTTGGTCGGGTTTTCCCTCCTGGATATATCGTCTCGCAGCCTCTTCATGACATCGCGGGCAAGGACATCCAGAGCCCGCTCCTTCTCGGCGCATGCAGTATCTCCTGGGCTATGAGCCAGATTACGCTGAACAAGCTGCGAACTCTCCCGCCACCTCTTCTTCAACGTATCCCATTGCGTACGCCCAGCTTTCGAGCCTAGCCCGGCTTCAGACTTGGAGCCCAGCCCAGCTTCTATCACGATCCGCTCAAAAGCAGACCGAACGTCCCTTGTTTCCTCCGGGTTGATGCCAAGTATCGTCTTGACTTCCGCCAAAGTGATGCGTTTTTCGAGCGTTCGAGCCCGTTTCGTGGTGTCGGCGCATATGACATCGAGCGCCAGCTGTTTCGACTTGTGATTGTCTCCAGGCTCCGACATGACGTCCTGAAGCTGCGGAATCTCCTTCACCAGCCGATCCTTCGCGGCCTCCCACCTGTCCGGGCCCGCGATGGACTTCTTGCTTATCCCCGCCTCATCGCATATCCGTGAAAACGTAGACCTGACTTGGCGGTAGACGTCGTTGGACAGGTCAAGGATGGCCTTGGCCTCATCGAGCGTCGTCTCGGACGGGAAACGCGGAGGAATCGGAGCGTCTTGCGACGCACTCTCCCACGCCTTCAACCGCCGTCTCTTCCTCCTGTTATTATCTCCATACAAGCTCGTGCCATTGTCGCCGGCGGGTACCGCCCCGAGGACTTCACGATCAGTGAGAGCGTCTGGCGTTATATGTTCTGCCGCTTGAGCACCGTAATTTTGCCCCTCGAACCCCGCCTGTGAGACCATCCCGGATCTGACCTCGTCCTCAATCTCTCTCATCCGCCCTCCGTTCGCCGCCTTCATCAACCACCCGTTCATAGTCCTGACCCTTACCAGCTCCCTCTTCTTGATTTCGAACCCGTCTTCCTTGAGAACCCGCAACATCTCACTCTGCGAGAGATTCCGTTCCCATAGCTCCTTCACTCTCGCCACCAGCATCCCATTCTTGTGCGCGGGATTCCGCTTCGAGGGGAAATCCCATTTGCGGAACTGCGTCTGGAAAGCCCGTTTGCTGCACAAAGTGTCAGTGGCAAGAAAACCACAATTGTTTAGCAGATGACCCCGGATTTTCTGCCTGCCGAAAAGGGAAAATTGAAGCTTCGTTGGTGGATCGGATGGTCCGGCCGGCGAGAGAGAACGCGGGAGTGCAGAAGCGCAGGTTCTTCCCCACGGTCGCATCCATCTCGCCAAATAAATCACTTACCAGGGGCGAAAATCATGGTGGATTTTGAGATACTCCATGATGTCCTCGAGGGACTTTTTCTCGTTGATGTACAGCTGGAAACATAGCTTCTCGTGCGCGTCCCAATCATAGCCCATACTCTGCAAGGTGTCGTGAGTCTAGGCGTAGGCGGCCTTGGGAGACTGCAGCTTTTGGTCAGCGACGGGTTCAAAGAAATTGCGCAAGTGGTTGGTTGAGTCAGCCGTAGCTTGTTACTGTACTAAGGGTCATGAACACTGTACTTGACACGGTCTTTTTCGCTTAGCTTCTCTCGGTGGTGAAAGATGCCTTGTTATCATCTGAGGTGATTCATCTAATGGTAATATTTTATATTTAGAATTGAAGTTGAAACTTACGAAGTGCATCCACAATCAAGTCTTATGGCGATTGTTCAGTTCACATCGTTCAATCTACCGCTGTAAGTGGTTTCCTCCTCTGGCCTCATCGAGACTGATCCTGGGCAGTTTCGGTGAAGCTCACCAAAAACGGCATCAAAAGCTACCAACTCAGTTATTCAGCATCAGTACCTGCCTTTGGCAGCAATTCGTAGAAGGTCTGAAAAAAAAGAACCGTCATCTGAATGAGAGCGTTCCCCTTCAAACTTGGCAGAGTTCAGGTGACGTTGACATAAAACTGCGACAGCCATGCCGGACCTCGGTATCCGGTTGTAAGCGCCAGACCCCTCCATCTCCAACTCAACCTCACATCTCAACCCGCACGCCAATATTCAGCTCATCAACTCACATCCAGATCACACTCTTTTGACAAAACAACTCATCCAAATCAAAAATCTTCCGAATATGACCACCCTCCCCGAAAGCTACAACACCCTCCAAGTACCCCACCTCTCCCTCTCCCACCACCCACCGTCCTCCCCGACCCCGACGCCAGTAATAATCCTCACCCTCAACCGGCCAGAAGCCCGCAATGCCTTCACCGACGAGATGGCCCATTCCCTCACCGGCGTCTACGCCCTCCTCTCCTCGGACCCGCGCGTGAAAGCAATAGTCCTGACCTCCTCTTCCTCCTCCTCCGCCGGAAACACCTTCTGCGCAGGCATGGACCTGCACTCACCCGTGCGCCTGCCCACCACCCGCGACGCCCACCGCGACACGGGCGGCCTCGTCTCGCTGGCCATGCACAACTGCTCCAAGCCCATCGTCGCCGCCATCAACGGCTCCGCCGTCGGCGTCGGCATCACCATGACGCTGCCCGCGAGCATCCGCGTCGTCTCCAAGTCGGCAAAGATCGGCTTCGTCTTCGCCCGCCGCGGCTTCAACATGGAGGCCTGCTCGTCCTTCTACCTGCCCCGCCTCATCGGCGCCGGGCCCGCCTTGCACCTCGTCACCACCGGAGGCGTGTACCCGGCCACGGACCCGTTGTTGCGGAACCTGTTCAGCGAGATTGTCGAGCCCGATCAGGTCCTTCCTCGGGCGTTGGCGATCGCCGAGGACGTTGCGGCCAACGCGAGCACCGTCGCCGTGAGGGTCATGCGGGACATGGTTCTGCGGACGCCCGAGTCGCCCGAGGAGGCGCATCTGCTCGAGAGCAAGATCTTTTTCGACTTGTTCAATGGCAAGGATAGCAAGGAGGGGATGGACAGCTTCATGCAGAAGCGCGCACCAAAGTTCTCGGCGACGATGGAGAAGGATGCGCCGAGTGCGTATCCGTGGTGGAAGGAGAAAGACGTGAAGGCCAAGATATAAAACCTTCTGTACAATTTTGGGTAATCATCTCGTGACGAAAAATTTATATACTTATTGAACAAAACACGCTCGCACGATTACCTTCCATTTACCCTCTCTCTCTCTCTCTCACTCTCTCTCCCTCTTGTGTTCTCTCAAGGCTGGTACTTCCACCGGCTCGGGTCAAAAATGATCTCGTAAATATTCCTGTTGAAGGATCCAATAGCACAGCTCAAGTCATGGAATCCCTCCAACCCATCAACCGGACCGTCCTGCTCCAGGTCAATCTCCTCATGAAGGTTCCAACTCCCGGAAAGTCTGCCGTCGCGAGTCAGAAAGACATCGACGTTGATCCTCCCCTCCTTGGCCGCGAACGTCATGCCGACACCGAGCCTCTCGCCAGAGCGGAAGGGGGTGGTGAACGACTTGCCGCCCCACCTGTCGTTGATGTACTTGTGCCCGTCGTCGCCGTGGATGGCAAGACTGCCACGGTGCCATCCCGGGAGCCTGAAATTGGGGTAAGGAAGCGCGGTGAAACCGATGGCGACGTCGACCTCTTTGTTACCGCTCTCGCGGATCTGAACCTCGTAATAGGCCGTGAATTTCCGACCGGTGGCTAATGGAGAGTGGTTCCTGACGGAGTAGAGGGGCGGGTACCCGATGATGGTACCGTCCGGGGCTTTCTTCTGCGTCGAGGCCTCCCAGACACCCGGAGCAACCTGGTTTAGGGTTCCACGGAATCCATCAGGTTGCAAGAGAAAAATCCGGTTCGTTCGCAGGGCCTCCAAGGCCGGGGGATCCAGTTGGATGGGCTGGATCAAAGGATACTTCTGGACCCATTCCTCGCCTGCCTCAGCCTCCTGTTCCGTGGAATTATTTGCGGGCGACCGATCGAAACCGCTGAAGAAAGCGGGAGGAGGAGGGAACAGAGACGTGTCGGGAACGGCAGCCTCCCAGTCATGCTTCGGCTCCGACTTCGAAGGCGGAGCACCAGGTGGCGGCGCGGTATAGTCCTGATGGGATGGCGGAGGTCCCGAAGGAGGCGCGAAGTCTCCGTGAGAGGGAGGCGGCCCGGACGGTGCAGCGTAGTGTTGACTGGGCGGCGGTCCAGGCGGGGGCGCAAAGTCGCCGTCGCTCCGGCCCGGCGAGGGCCCACTCAAGGGAGCATACGAGTGACCTGGAGGCGGACCGCTCGGAGGCGCGTATGTCTCACTCGAACCATGACCAGGTGGGGCCCCAGCCGGAGGCGCGTACTGCTGCTGATTATTGCCGCCGTTACTCATCTTGACGTCTTGCTGCTGTTGCTGTTGCTGTTGAGTTGAAGGAGGACGTTGCGCTGGGCGGGGAGTAGCGAGTGTGTCATCCCTGTCGGTTTTGCTGCCGAAACACATCTTCAGCCAAAAGCAGAGGAAAGCGAAGCGAAGCGACAAAGAGTTTTGGCGGGCGAGGTCGGGGTTGGCGATTCAATGCGGTGTTCGTCTCGTGTCTCGGGGGTGCTTGCGGAACAAACCCTCCTCCAATGAATTTTGCGAGCGCTTGGTTTCTGCTGGGAAGGGGGTGTGGTGGCGACGCCTTGACGTTGAAATAGAGCCCGAGCTCGCAAACTGCAACTTTTCGAGATCTGAAACGCCGGGGAGATCGAAATTTGGGGCTGTATTTGCTGCGAAGCTCTAGGGCGATTCAGAAATGCAATAACTTCTTGTTCACTGCAACGATGTTGATGACGGGAATGCAAGTGCGATAAATGACGTGGAGGACTGAACAGTGATATGTGCGACTGAGAGTGGCTGGGTACAGATATCCATTCATTAAGGTAAGCCCCGAGGCAGAGGTTACACTGTGACGCTGGAGCTGTCCGCATCTGGCAGGTTTGTCTCCACTTTAGTACCTGCAGCTGAGCTAACCTTACCCCGCCGCAGGGCGCTGCAGCAGCTCATTCCCGGCAGGGAAAAGGGCAGCGGCAAAAAACTAGCCACTTACAGTTAGGGGAAAAATAAATAAACGAAAACCTCGCATTCAGGTCCTTTTGTCACTTCAGAACATCGGGCTTGTACGCAACCTGGCTCGACGGTTGTTTCAAAACAGTATCACGGAGTAAACGGTCTACCATGACCCTTTCAGTTAGAACAAAGACAGCCCAGCCACCGCCGGTGTTGGGGCCGCCTACTGAAGCCATCCGGCACCACCGGGCGGAACCAGGTGGGGGATGATCTCGCGGCGCAGCTAAAAGTTAAGCTTACCCAGTGGGCCAAGATCGTGATCTGAGAGGATCTTATTAACCCTCATTGTGGATGTCTGGAATCGAGATACATGTCACTGAGAATACTATTCAATGATGAGAAAACTTTTCATCGCGACTCCTTTGGAGGACCGCCTTTGTTTACTGCCGTCTATGATCGTGAATTGTTACAAATTTCATGGTGATGCGAAAGTGTGTTCTCCAATCCTAATCGTCCCCTAGTTAAAGTGATAGATCACCGACGTCAAGTGACGTCGACAACCTGGAAGAAAGTAAAATGTTGCAAGACATCATCAAAAGTCATAAGCTCCCTCACCAACAATGCAACCTCACTGAAACGTATCCTACAAACCGTCCTTGCTCATGCACCCAGAGCATTCACCTCGTCCGAGTTGGGGTAGAAGAACGCTACCAAGGCAATAATGACGTACGTCGCGCATAATAGCGCACCCTCAAGGTAATTACTCCTGCCATCCAAAACCAAAAAGTTGACGATGAAGGCCGAGACGAAAAGACAGACCGTCTCGAACAGGGTGAAGTACAGCGACATGTCCCTGCCCAAAGCCCAACCGATGATGACGACGATGGGAGTGATAAAGAGAGCAATCTGGATGGAGCTACCGACGGCGACACCGATGGCCAGGTCCATCTTGTTCTTCATGGCCACCGTAATGGCAGTGACGTGCTCTGCGGCATTACCGACGATGGGGAGAATGATGAGACCGATGAAGACCTCACCCAGGGGACTGGTAGCCACTACATCGTTGATGGAGTCGACAAGGAACTCGGCGCAGACGGCAACTAGACCAGTAGAGAACAATAGCAGGAGGATGGAGGCAGTGCGAGACAGGTGATCATTGGGGATGACCTTCTCTTCTGTGCCATCGCTACTGTGGAAAACATTCCTTGAAATCTGGGACGGGAACAAGGCGCCCGGAGGTCTAACGGCATTTGCTCCGTATTGATTAAGACGATCGGGTAGCGAATTGGTACGGCGAATACCTAAGCGGACGCGGGGAACAGGTCCTGCGGCGGCGGGGGCGAGTGAGGGAGAACCAGGTGGCTGGGCGAAGACAGCAGGGGTAAAGTTCTTAATAGACAAGCCTCGGAAAGCGGGCAAAGGCCTGCGGTCACTTTGGGTCGGTGGAGGAACTTCAGAGGGACCCTCAATGGCTGAAGGGCGTTGCTGTGAAGGGCGTTGCTGAGCAAAGTCGACTCGACGAGGTTCGCCATTGTGGAAGGTCGTCTCGGAACGGTCGTTGGCCGCAGCTTCGCCCACATCGACCGGGTTCCTGCGCGAGTTCTTCTTGGACTTCTTATGCTTGTGGTGGCGTCTGCGGTGCTTACGGTGCTTGCGGGGCTTCTCGTCTTCCAACGCTTCCTCACTGCCACCACTTGAACCGAAGCGGGGGAGACGGGGGCGGTTGGGAGACCCTCTGGTGCTGTGAGTACCCACGGAGGTGCTACTGGTTCGAGGGTGACCCTCGATGTTAACGGAACCTGAGCTGGACTTGCGTCTCATGCCACCACGTAGGACCTTCTTCATCCTTTGACGAACGGTGCCGCCAGAACTACCGGAGCTGTCCGAGTCCGTGTCCGAGTCCGAGTTATTTTCGGAGCTGGAAGTCTCCAACCAGCCGACGGCCGGGCCGGGAGCAGCCTCAGCATCGACGATGTGCTGTGGAGTGGACTCGTACATGTACGCATGGGACTTCAGCTGGAAAAGAAGGTAGACAATGTAAACCAAGAGTAGGATCTGCGATGATTAGCAGTATCCGATTGCATCCGGGTTTGATAGCCTACCACACTGGTACCGCGGCTGATCTTCAGCGTCTGATCATCGGCGTCCCTGAGATTTCTGAAAGAAGCGTGGAAGGCAGTCTGGATATGATTGGTCAGCTTATATGCGCAGGGACATAATGCTAAGATACGCACCGGCAACACCAAACTGATGACGCTCAGACTGAGCAGACAAGCACTCATCTGCGTGACTGTGCTGTTGTAGATCTAAAATAATGTTAGCTGAAATGTCCACTTCATCATCAACAGCATCCTCACCTGCTCTCGGAAGCGCAAACCACCAAGGAAGAAGCACATGCCCAAAATGAGCAACAAATTCGCCAAAATAGAACCCAGGAGCGAGGCCTGGACGATACGGATTTCGTTCTGTTCTTATATTAGTCTAGCCTCTGAGAATCAACTGAGACTGGTAGCTTACCTTGGCAAGTGCGATGCTGAAGCGTCACAAATGGTCATGTCAGTTACGCTGTAATACAGACTGATGAAAAGGGAGCATGTGGGCATAGGCGACGGAATTCAAATTGGAGGAGAATTGCCGCATGATTTGGGACTTGATTGATGTGATCGTGTCTTTTTCGACTTCTCTTCTCCTTTTTTTCTTGATCACCCGCAGATGGGTTGAGACATACATGCTAGAAGAATAAGCATTAGCCAAGTCCTGTGCCAAGACGCGAACAATCAATTCGAGGGTGACTCAAGGCCAAGATCCGGGGTGCGACACCGCCAAGAAAAAGCCAAGCGGTGCCAAACCACGTCGGAATTCTGTGGTCCCCTCACGTCTCTCCATCCTAGACACACCGCGTTGTGGTATGATATGAATAGGGACCGCATCATGCATGGCCGTATACCAAGGACCTAGTAGTGAACTTACAAAATAATCAATTCCACGGCGTTACCAAAGGTCACGTTCAGGAGGGCGCCGATGGTATCACCGAGATTACTGGCCACCGACTCAGTGGCGTGGCTGAGTAGACCGGCGAGCGGTACGATGGCGATGGCGTTCATGGCGAAAACAACGCCGGGGTTGACGTGAAGGCCCTTGACGATGATGCCAACGGGTACGAAGATGAGCAGTAGGTTAACCCAGCTGTGGAACATAATCATCTTACTCGTCTCGAAGAAGCGGGTGACGACACTCGGCTTTTCCTGCGTGGTTTGCGGCGGCGGCTGCTGCTGCTGCTGTTCAGGGTTATTGTTGTTGTTACGGTTCCGCGAACCATGACTACTTCCTACGACAGGCCCCGGCCCCTCAACCTGCGTAGATGAGCAGGCATCGTGGCTGGCTCTCTTTTCGAGGGTATCATCGGGAGCCGAGTTTTTGCTGGCGGGGGAGCTGGTGATGTTGGACGAAGTGATAATGTCGTCGGGCTGGCCATTATTGTTATTGAATCTGGAGGCGGTGGTATTTGCAAGGGAGAAGGACTCTATGTCTTGCGTGTTGCCAGCCTGGGATCGGTTGGATGAGCTGCGACGGACGCCATGCGTAGTTGCAGCTGAGCGTCGTGTGTCTATGTTGGGCGGGTCTGTTGAGTCTTTCTTCATCGAAATTGATGACCGGACACTTGTGTCTCGGCAGAGATGTTGAAATTTGGGGTCAAGTGTAAGAAAGTTGGTGTTGATGGCCAACACACACGCACACAAAGGTTTTGGATGTGAGAACAAAGGGACGCAACCAAGTTTGAAGACAACCTTCGAGGGGGAGAGGAGAGGACAAGTAAGTGAAGGGAAGAAACGAGAACCAAACGAGACCGCGGTCGGACGCGAGAGACGCGGGATGCTTTAAACTCGGATGCGATGGGCATGAGGTAGAGGCAACGTCCCCAGACAGCGCCGCGGACTCCCTTTCTTTGGGTTAGGTCCTTCCACTCACCTTCCACTTGGGACGGTGGGCGCGCGGGAGAGTACCGGCCTGCGGGAATAAAAGGAAAAGAGGTATCTTTTTCTGCCGGTTCATTGCGGCGACGGTGATACGCAAGAGCTATGAAGTAAGGCATTCCCCAAGGCGAGAGGTAAAATCAAGGTCCTCTTCCAAACTCGGGGTGGTCCTCTCGCCGAACATGGGGCAGGGCGAGCGGACAAGGTACCCCCTGTCGGTCACTGGCACGACCAAAGACCAATCGCTAATAGTAGTGTCGAAACGCTCTAGTGGAGTGAGGGTGGTGAAGTTCAGTCCAGTGCCAGCCAGATGCAGTAAGAGAGCGTGCTGGTCACCTGCCTGAGGCATTCCGTGGCGCGTACACAGTTGCTCCATTTTTGATGGTCGCCTTTCACTTGCCAGTGATTTTGTTTCCGCCTCCAGCATCACTGTTTCTATTTCCATGTGCTGTGAATTCCCTCCTCCATGAATATGCGGGGGGTTTTCTTCTTTTTATTTTCACTCTTATAGGGTTTCCAGAGAGTGAGAAACAGAACTGGATTCTGATGGATGAAGGACATCATCCATGGGCATGTCTGGAGGAAGTGGAGCGTGCTCCAGTTTGTCTGTTGCGCTTCTGGACCGCAGGGCGTTGTACCAAGCTTTTGCCAGGGCAATAATGGAGCAACATAGGTACGTACCTCACATATCACTGATGGTAGTATCAACAGCAGCAGCCGCAATGCATTCTCATTGGGTGGGACGGGCCATGTAGGGCAGATACTGCAGTAAGGCACATGTTGTCACAGTTACCCCTGGCACCAGCATCATCATCAATCATCATAGGTAAACATCATCAACACGAAGACAGGAATCCAACTCAGAGCAAATGATATCACATCCCTGGAGGCCTCTTGGCGCTGGTAAGGTAATGGTTCGCCTCAATGTACGAATACGCTATTGCCTATTTCGCCATCGACTGCCATCTCAGCCTCCATCTCAGATAGATGCGCACACCACCCACCCCGCCCGGACAGTCCAGCTGAGCCTCACAGTCGTACTCTAATCCGTGATCCCCCTCCCTCGCTCCGTCTCAACATCCCAAAGACCGACCGTCCGACTCTCCGCCCCTCCCTATCTTCACTCTCCCCAGAAGGATGGAGAGAGCCTGGACTTGATCCACCCGCTGTCGTGACCAAAGCTGCACCACACGTTTCTCACGATGTCTGCCGCGTAACGAATAACCTACGCCACACTGACACCCACCGTCTCAAGAACCAGAAACTCCCCCATCACGTCCGAGCCCACCGCCCTTGTGCGTCTCTCTCTCTTTCTCTTTCGCAACAAAACAGGGTACCTTTCCTCCCACCGGACGGAGCCCAAGCCGTGGCCGAGCCGAGCTTATTTCATCTTCAGTTGGAAATGACCGTCGGAAACCTCCACAAAACTTGCAAAGCGACTACGAACAACGCCAAACTCGCCAAAGCCCGCGGCTTTTCCTCCGATTCAAGTCGCGACGTGGACCAAGAAGAGCGACTCCAGATGATGGCACCGCATTTTTCAAAATCGGAAATCTCGAAACATGGACCGAAAGACACGCAACGGACGGTCCTCTCTCGAGTCCCAGTTCCCCCCTCTTTTTTCTCTTTGTTTCTTGTTTCGCCTCTTGCCTTTCCACACACAATGCCCTCCCTTAAATCTCCCCACCTAAAGCAGCAGAAGCTGCAGGAACAAATAATGCGATTGCCATAATAACAAGCCCAGGTTTACGTATTCGCCAATAATGCACACAATATGCCTTGTCAATCACCCGGGATCACCCTCGTACCTAGCCGCGCCGTCACTAACTACTCGCTCGTTGTATCCTTTCCTCATAATAAACCAGATCAAAACACGTGTGCGCTCACAGCGGAATCTCTACACGAAAAGGGGGGAAATGCTGAGTGAGGATGGATCCGAACCCGGCTTATTGCACCTCGTACGCAATTCCGCAATTTCGCAGAGCTGTGACCGCCAACTCACCTCCATTTCACACATTCCCACTCAGACCAAACCCAAAGAAAGTGTTACCAAACACAGGCCCATGCTTCGTTTTCCCAAACTGCTGCTCCATCGTGCACGGAACACACTTTTTCTTTCTGATCAAGCTTCCCTAGGTACCTGTGCTTGCTGGCCCCTTCCCGCCCTGCTTTCACGAAAACCACACAGTTTTATGTCTCTCCAACTCAAAATCGCACCAGAAAGTCGAGGCAGAAACAGTCCCGCCGCCCCTCCCCAATGCCTTCTCCCACTGCATTCCCTCAACCTAATTCACGTTTCCATTACAATCCACCGAACCTGGGGGCGGGGGGTTCCAGCGTTACTGCACGATATCGAACAAGCCTAAACAATCCCGTCCCCCATTTTCGTCTTCGGCCGCAGATGCGTCAACCGCCTCAACGTACGAACCCCGGGATCATACTTACCAGGGACTAAGGTACGCCACGGTACACCTACACAGGCATCTCAAGTGTTAGCGTAACAAGAGTCCCACTGTTACCAGGATTGTCTGAAATTCGAAGAGGATAGTAACAGTGGGACTCCCGACGCGCTAACATTTGAGATGCCTCTGGAGGTGTACTGAAGTAATGATCAAAATCTAGGTACCTTAAGGTAGGTACCGATATCAACTCTCAACTCTCCTGTCCAATATGAGTCCCCTAAATATCCAAGCCGGACACACGCGTGCCGAAGTGACGTCAAAATAGGGACCCGTCAACGGCGGAAGAGTCCACTCCATCTGCGCCACGCCTGCACTGATCAATCATCTGGCTGAGCCACAATGACGGGTGGCACGCTTGCAATCAGCGCAACGCAATGGCTGCCAAGCTGGTATACATACTTAGGGCAGCAAGGGGGCGGGGGGGAACATCCGGACTCCTCCAGGAAAAACATGCCCATCATTGCTTCTGCCAAGACACATCATGGCCACTGCCAAGCCATTTGTCGGATCATCCCGTCTTCTCTGCAGGTTTCTGTAGATCTGATGAGATGACTTGCGGTTCGACTTCTCTAAACGGCTACATAATGACTTCACTGTAGTTCGCTGGAAGGCCGAGTTGCGGTTCAACTTCCTGTCTCGGTCGTGTTGCGACTTTACTCGTCACTAAACATGTTCCTTTGGGGCTCCGGTCATTGTTGCCATTTGATATCGCTTCCAGTATGCTTCAACCTCTTCTACCTCTGTTACACGATACGCTAACTCGACCACTGCTCTGGCTCTTTTCTTCTGTGTTACCGTACGCCTTTGCCGCCGTCAGCGACCAATCGAGAATTGCCGCTGTGATGCCTTTGAATTAAGAGGAAAACGATGAATTGAACCGACGACAGCCTCGAGGAAGAAAAACCACAATCCGTCTCTACCTTAAAGAACCCTGTCCCGTAACACCTCGTCGATTGACGCAAAAACAAAACTACCCTATTACGTGAAGAGAGAACCACGAAAGAAACCCCCCCCCCCCACCCTTCTATGCCGGTTCGCCTGCAATGCAGTAGGCGATCAAGACAACATGAACATCTGACAATGGCACCAAGCGACCAATCGCGTCCGCTTGGCTTGGTATCCACACATTAAAACCTCGAAAATTGTAGAATAAAGAATCGGGGCCACCATGCCCCCTACCTCAACGTTCAACACGCCGTGTTGGAGAAAGACTCATCTGCGATGAGCGAGCACCGCACAGTGGTCGTGAGGCAGTATCCACGAGCGGCGAGCAATCGAGAGCATCAAGAGTCTTCTATCTCTCCTCGCCGCCTCTCGCCTTGCCGCGCCTTCGGAAGAAGTCCATAACTCGCTTGGCCGCGCCGCTACTGCCCTGGTGACCGTGGTACTGATCCTGATTATACGCGTCTGTGAATCTCTTATTCTTCTGCAGCACGCCAGACCGACCGTTGCCTCTACCACTATAGCCTTCTGAAGAGTCAGCGTAGCCACTAGCTTGGTATGGAACACCAGATTGTCTTCGCTGCTGCTGGGGAGCGGTCTCGAATGATGATTCGGATCCAGTGTTGAGTACTGCGCCTTGCTGCATGTAGCCTGGGACTGCGCTTGGTTGTCCGATTGGTCCCATGTACTGCTGCTGCTGATCCTGCTGCTCCTGTCCTTGACGTTGTTGCAGTTGCGGTGCGGAATTCGAACCAGGCTGGCGATAACCTTGATCGTACCCTCCGTCATATCCACGAGACTGGCCCTGTTGGTCCACGTAACGACCATGCTCGTCGACTTGAGGGGGTTCTTGAATTGGTAGATCAGGCTGAGACTGAGGCTCGGAAGGTGGTGGGTCGTAGTCTCTGCCAAGTCCGATAGCCTTCAAGGAGAATGATTGTGGGATGAGGGAAAAGCGCCTGTTCGGCTTCTCGCGAGAAGTCTGAGAACCAGTGATGCTACCGCTCCGCTTCTTTCCAAGACCGAGAGAGAAGGACCTTCGAGATGCCCTCGAGTCTATCGAAGGGCGCGGCTGCCCCTCAATCGGCATGTTATTAGGCATACTGACTGGAGGGTATTTCCGGCTTGCGCTTTGCGAATCGGGCCGTTTACTGCGGTTCTTACCACCGAAAATGGACCCGTTCCGACCAAGCAGCTTCGATCCAAGGTCACCAATAGTGTTGGATCGCTTGTGTCCGTGACCTCTGCCGTCGCTCGATTGAGGTGGCGTTTGACTTTGCGCGGCTTGCAGCTCGGGAAACCCAGCAACTTTGGCGAATTTGGCCGGCACAGCAACACTGGGTCGACTCACGGCCTGTTGCTGCGTGTCTTGGGCGTTGGGTTGTTGTATCCTTCCTTGAGCATTAGTACCTGCCACGGCCGGGGGGATTGGTTGGCCGTACGATCCACGAGCACCAGCTCCGAGTCCCATGGAGCCAGATGCCATTGAGCCTCCGGTCTGAGGTCTTGCGGCGGGCGGCGGATTTGAGACCGACGAAACAAACGCGTTGTCGGAAGTCGCTCGAGTATCGCGGGTCGGTCTGGTCGGTGCCGCCGCAGCGGTATTCCGATGGGCGCTGGGCGGGTGCGTTCCTTGCCTGCTTGACCGGTATGAATCTCTTGAGACGGGGGGATCTTTCGGGAGAGGCTTCTCTGTAGAAGCAGAGTCTTCGGCAATTTCCACAGGTCCGTGGCTGTTTGAGCGGGCCCGTGACTTGCTTACCGCTGAAGTGTCCCCTCTTTGCGTTTGCGTTGTTGGCGCAACATATTCGACCTGGACTGTACGACGCTTGTTGTCCCGTTTCTCCTTGGCAAGCGCTGCCACCTCGGCATCAGCGTCGATCTTCGCATGCTTGCTGGCAAGTCCTCCCACTGACGTAGGCGTGTTTGCTTTGGCCTTGGTTGATTCGCGAACAGAGGCACTGCGAGCGATACCAGGTGCCTCTTGCTCCTCTGAAGGCACTGTGGTGTTCTGGATCTGGTTAGGTGTGGTGGTGCTACTCGTAATGAATTCCACAACATGAGCGTATTCACTCAGCCAGCTATGCCGAGCAACTTCGAAGAGATCTGCCCGTTTTCTAGGGTTGGGAACAAGAATCCGTCTAAGGAGGTCTCGCGCGTGGGGAGTAACGTATTCGGGAAAAGTGAGAGGGGTGTTGACAATGTACTTGTACAGGAGGTTGATATTGTCGCCCTCGGGGTTCGCTGGATCATCGTCGAAGGGAAGGTAACCTGCCAGCATGGCATACTAGGTTCTTGTCAGCTTCATACCAGCAGTTGTGGGCGCAAGGGTGCTTACCAAAATCACACCGCAACTCCATACATCAACCTTGCGACCGGTGTAAAGCGAGTCGCTGACAACGAGCTCAGGAGCAGCATAGCATGGGCTACCACAGCTCGTTTGCATCAGGTCACCCTTTCTCGTGCCGTTGGTCTTGATTCGGTCCAGTCCCAATTTCTTAACGAAGTCGCGGTCGCCCAGATTGAGTTCCTCCTCTTCAGAGAGCTCCTCATCCGCATCGAAGGTGTTGGCAAAGCCAAAGTCGGTAATGATGATGTTGCGGTTTCGGTCCAATAGCAGGTTCTCTAGCTTCAGATCTCGGTGAACTATGCCCTTTTTGTGCAAGTATCCGACACCAGACACGAGTTGCGCAAACAGTCTGCGCGCAGCATTGTCCTTGAGGTAGCGATGGTTCAAGATATAGTCGAACAGTTCACCCCCAGAAGCGTACTCGAGAATAATACCAATGTGTCTCTCTGTCTCCACCATCTCGTGTAGGCGAACAATATTAGGATGGGAGATGCCTCTCAGAATGGCAATCTCGCGGTAGATCTTGGCCAGTCTGGAGGGGTTGTTGCCAACGCTGTCCCGCTTGATCAATTTGATAGCGACCTGGATTCCGGTTGGTTAGCACAGGCTCCGCAGTGTAATTAAGCCTCGGACTTACTTGTACACCGCCATCTTGCTTCCAGCCAAGCTTGACTTTTCCGAACTCGCCCTCGCCAATGGTGTTTCCAAGAATGTAATCGCCGAATCTAACAACCTTATCGCGTTTTCCGGAATGGTCGTGCCGACTTCTGCCTCCCCGTCTGCCGTCGTCATGCTCGGACATGCCGATTGGGGGGGGTGCAGCGTCATCATGGCAGGATTGGGGTTGTGCCTCTGCAAGTCGTTCCTTCTCACGAGCGAAATCGACTTCTGGCTGAGATACGACCATTCTGTTCAGGACCTCGCTCCCTTCGCGCGAGGGCTGTTTTGGAGACGCGGTTGTCTGCGGGGCGGCGTGAGATCGAACAGGGATTACTGTCGGCTGGCTCCCCGGGCGGCCATTCGAGCGGTGAGGTGAATCTGGGTTCATTTGTTGGTGTGATCTTCTACTGCGGGAACCAGCAGCGTCGTCGGAATAGACGTGGTCGGCATTGCCGTTGGTGCCGTCTGGCTGAGCGCGTCGCGGTGAAGAGGCAGCCTTATCTATAGTGTGATCGCGTCTTTTTGATGTAGCAGCAGTGGTAGACCCCGAGTAATTCGTCGAAGACGTCCGCGGGGGTGCGACGGGTGGCATGTTTTTTCGTCGTTGTTCCGAAGATGAAGACTGGTATTCTGGGGAAGAAGGCGCGACGGCAACGGGACTTGCGGGGGTAGGTCGGGACGTCATGGGCGAGACTGGGTTCGGATTGTTTACAGACGCGCCGGTTTCGCTCGGTCGTCTCGAGGGGCGGTGTGAAGATGCAGGAGAGGGTGCGTTGCTTTCCAGATTTGCATTGTACGCCTCGCGGGTCGGAGAGGAGCGGTTCGACGTGTATGGGCGGCTGTTCGATGAGGCTGCGACTAGAGGCGGTGATGCCAAAGCTGGTATTTGATGGGCAGGATGCAGAGCGGCCGAGGACATGCTTCTATGACGCTGAAAACACAGGAGCTGAGAAAAAATAGGGCTCAACCGAGCAGCCGTTCTACTTTGGCGTATTTTGTTTCGCGGTTGTCGCTAACCAGTTGGCTGCGATGTTGGTGCGTTTGAAGGGGCCAAGGGAGAGAGAGGGAGAGAATTGCCGGCAGGAGGACGGTGAAGCGAATGAGTAGAGTGAGTAATGTTCCTCTGCGGCGGTAGCTCGATCGCTGAGCAGCAGGTTTCAGGACGCAGGAATTAATTGAGCTGCAGGAATTAAGTCGGCCACCAAAATTGGGATGGGACGGCCGAGTCCGATTGGAGGTATTATGGACCTTGGGCTGTGTTGTCTTTCTGCTGTACCAATAAAGTGGCCCTGTCTATTTCATGGTGCGGGAGGAAGGGATATGGATCGCTTATGTTTTTCTGGCTCAGGGCTGCGATTTGTTGTTTACTGCAGCTTGACCTGTGGACGAATTGAGTCGGCGACGATCGTCTTGGGAGGTCAAGTCGACACAGCGACACTGAAAAAAAGGCGCGACAAGGGCAATCACGCACGCACACGCTCTGTTGTGAGCGGCTGTGCGGCTTTGAGCCTATCTCTCTTGTCTCTTGACACCGTCTGAGACCACACGGGGCTGCAGAGAGTAGGAGTGAGCAAGTGAAAGACAGTCCAAGCTGAGTCGTTGGCTAATTGATTGAGGGAGAGCGCGCTGTGGAATTTGAAGGTGGACGGTCCGATGTTGTTGTCGATTATCCCCCTGATGATGGCCAATTGGAATGGCCTGGCCTGGTGTTGGACCTGCAGAGCTATCGCAACCCAGAGATAAGACAACAACAGTATGGGCGCGCGGGCCCTTTTCCAGGTGTTGACTTGTTGTTGATTTTCGAAGTTGTCGATGGTGCGCTTTTTCGTCTTCGCAGGCTCGAGACTAGCGGTAGACTATCGGGGCAAGGTTGGATCGTCGGTCTGAAAAACAAGACGAGGCGAGACGCTGACAATGAAGGGTACTGTCTGTACCGCGTACAGGTGGGATGGCGAGTTGAAAGCCAACCTGAAGCAAGGCGGTGGGAGAGAGATGTGGAGGACTGTCGGCGACGTGGAACCAGACCAGAATGAGAGAAAGACTGGCGCTGGCGCTGGCGGGAGAGGGATTGGGCCTTGTCTTGGCTTAGACGAGGGGAAAGTGCGAGGGAGAAGCGAGCGAGCGAACGGTCAGACTCCCCTCGTTTTCGTTGGAGTAAAATTGACGAGATGAGACCTTGGGACGAGCCGGTTGCAGGGCGCTCAATATTTGGAACAGCGCAGCGCGGAGCGCGACAAGAAACAGCACGGGAGCCCCAGAGAAAGCAGAAAGGCAGAGATTGGAGACAGGCTGGCTGCCCTGGTTGACCTGGCTGGAGGAGAGTCTCTCGAGAATGAGCCCTCGGGGGTATTGTGTACTTGCAGGGGTCTGGCCCAAAGCAAGTACTGCCCAAGGAGAGTGAAGGCGGAGATGGGCGTGGGCCTCAGGGGGGAAAAGCGGGAAAAAGGGAGTAGCTGCGGTACATGCGCCTAGAGATGGATGCAGGTACCAAATACTCGCTTACATCCGCTAGCTGCCGCTACTGCGACTGCGACAGCACTTCGCGGAGTACGACGGGCGATTAACTGCTCTCCTGCTGCAATGCTATGCAAGAGGAAGGAGCTATGCAGGAAGGCGATGGCCGAAGCTGTCGACTGGGGTGACGAGGTTGCGGTCGAAGTCTCGGCAGAGTATCCGGAGGCAGGTAAGGTAGGATCGAGCTGAGCTGAGGAAAAGAAGCTGTGATGGTCTCAGCGGCCTTGTTCCCAATCCCCTTTCTCTCTCTGTTTCCTCCCCCCCTTCGGTATCGTACCTATGTTCTGTTCGTAGGAGCTACCGCCTCAACTGAGGTGGTGTTTGTGGCAGCTCAGACTGAGAAATGCGAATGAGGAGAGGAGGTGCCTTCTCGCTAAATTATGGCAATCGCAGCCGTCCAAGCACCACCAAATGCGCGATGGTGGGTTCGACTTGTGGTTTCTTTTCTCCCTTGGAACCGTCCGATCCAACTAGGTCGCTTCCTTGGTTCGGGCTCTTGGCTTGGGTGGTGTTTTTGGGCCGAGGGTATTAATTATCACCGTCAATGCAGCTGCAGCGGCAGCCGGACTGGTACGGACTGAGTTGCGGTCCCCCTTCATAGGTGTCGAGATGAACTCAGGACAGGGAGCGTTCGACAGCGGCTGCGCGACTGCAAAGACAATAACCGATTATGAATAATGGATGCTTTCCGGTCAAGGTAGGAATCGCCGAATTGATTCCGACTGGGTCTTTCTCAATTGAGGTCTCAGCCCAAGCAGCAAGAGCTTGTGTGCGAGTCTTCGATGGGTGAGACCAAGTGGGTAGGTAGTAGTACTAGAGCCGAAGGCCCGAAACGTGGGTGTGGCTGGTGGTGATGGTGGTGGTGCTGAAATTCGACGTCGTCCAGAATGCAGCGCAGTAAGGTACGGAGAGACAACGCGGCCGTCAGCTAAGATGCCCGAGAAAAAGCGGCAGACAACCTAATTGGAGGAGGAAGCAGGAAAAGTTGAGGTGGTCGTTCAGCACGCGAAGGAAGGCGCGGGAGGGAAACACAGGGCCGGAAAGTACGCCAGATATCCAGTCTGGTGTACTTTGTACAGGTGCAGTTGCCGTTGCCGTCTAAGGTTACCTTCCCCATCTACGCTTCGCCTCTCCGATGCACCTTCAATTTTCTCTTTCTTCTATTTCGTCTATTCCGCAAGCAAATTTTACCTCCCGTCATCTTCTTCGGACACGTTCCACGGTCCCCGTCATCCAATTTCTGCCGCTTAATCTAGCCCTCTTAACTGCTCCATCTCGTCAGGATCTGGCATCAAGATGGCACCAAGACCAGACCGAACAACAACAGCTAGAGCTGCCAATCATATGGACGCCTCCCTAGAAGGCATCAACCAGCGGCAAAAAGGGCATCGAGCTCATCTTGAAGTCAGGCGAACTGGCATCAAGCCTCAACGCCACACTCCACATCGTTCGAAAAGACGCAAAGCTCCCAACTTACAGCCGCTGGCGAAATCCGACTTCATGCTTACTCCAATCCACACCAAACCTTCCAGATGGGATAGCCCTTCCGGCAAGGGTCATCGCGGATCATGCAGCCCATCTGCCCGCTCGCCCACCCGCCCTGTCACTCTGGCTGCACTTCTTCCTCCCGGCGTGAGGCTCCTCCGAAAAGAGGATTGGAAAGCAGCCTGCCGCCTGACTTGGCAGGATGTGCTCAAGGGCCCTCTTTCGTTCTGCTCATCAGACGCATGAGAAGCGCGGGCCATCCACTGAGAAGAGAAGCGCAAGCGAGCAAATCGAACGGGCGCCCATCTGTGTTATTGCGTCGCAGTCCCCAAAACAAGATGCGATGCGCGTTGCCGACGCGTCTGCCATCTGGAGGCACGCAAGACTGAAGACACAGCTCTGCACGATTCATGAGCACTGTCAACGGGCGATGTCGCCTCTCATATTCGCCTTCTAAACAACCTGCATTGCGAACATTTCTTGCTGCTAATGCGCCAAACATATGCAGACGCTACAGTGTCGCATCGAAGCTTGCTTTCGCATACCTTTGTGACCAGGACTCCAATGGACCTCTTTCAAACGAAACTCTTCTTATCCCTGCTGTTGGGCTGGGGATCCAGGCGACGGTGACAGGGATGCAGACAAGGTCCAGGGGTTCTTGTCGTTCTCACCTGTCATCATCACCGCGCCAGCTCAGCGCTGTCAAGAGTTGAGAGTCAGTCAGCGCGTTTTGCTGCCCGCAACTTGTGGACTTCGTCCGATGGTAACTCGTCCCTTCTCATGAGTCCATCCTCATTGACTAGGGAATAGTGTGGCCCGTCAAGCCTATGAAGTACATGGGAAAACAGCTCACCACACTGCAACACATTTTAATCTCCCCACCCACGAGTTTACAACACAGGATCGTCCTGTTTGCTGTGTCGCGATCGCGGAGGATTGCTGGCGGACACGCCTGAGGCCGCAGCGAGATCCCTTGCATCGACGTGGCAGGACGCATTTCTCCGTATTACCCATCCAAGCCTGACTGGCTGCCCATCACTGTCTGCGAGACCGGACGGTCGAATTTCCACTCGCCTGCAAATGACGGATCGCGGGGCTATACGCATCTTGCATTTCATCCAGCACTTGGAACCTCCACACATCCATTTCGTTGTCGCCGTGGCCGCGCCCGTCTTGTCTGCGATTTGTTACTCATGCGCGCACCGTATCTACGGGTCGCATTGATGAGACGAGGTTCAAATACACGTAAGGCAACTTAACCTTGACGCAACATCCTTCGCGATAACGAAAGCGTCTCTCTGACCTTATTGCTCTGGGTGGCCCACCCAGCCGTCTCCAGTCAAATCGAGAACAAGCCTTGGCACGGCAGGGTACGCACGTATCAAAGCACACTTTCCTCCTCTAATTAGCTACCTCGCATGCTGAGATCCCGGCGTTCTAACATTTCGCCAGCTTTCTATTCCTTGTCGCAATTGGACCTTCTCGTACCGGATACGTATCCATGCGTCCACCCTCACTGACGAGCTCCTGTTCTGCAGGTCCCGTCCGACTCCCCGTTGCACCTTAATATTCGCTTGTCTCGAATTTTCGCAGATCCTGGAGGGAAACACAGCAATCAAAAGTGGCTAGCCTGTCGACGTTTCTCATCTCCTGTAAGACCTGGTGTCTGCGACGATTCCACGGATAAGTTCACATCCAAAGCAGCTCTCGCAGGCACTCAGCCTGACCAGAAGCTTAAGCAGGTTGATTACCCAGGTTGCAATTCGACTTGGTAACTCCGAATTGTCCGCAGCTGACTTAGCGAAAGACAAGACTCAGACCACACCACACGCCTTGGCGCACACGATCCATAATCCACAAGGCTTCCAACACAACGAAAAGCTGCTCGAAAACCAGCGCTCAAGTGCGTCCGTTGGCAATTTTGGTTCAAAATTAAGCCAGCAAGTCGTCGAGCATTAATGTCGGAGATGAGGCGCACGGCTCATAACAAGGGTCTGCCTGTACCGAGCAGGGCTCAAATCAAGATGGCAAAAACGCGGGTGAACTTGCCCGTCGTCGACGACGAGGCATCAGCCATTCTTGAAATTTATCGTCGCATCTGAGGCTGTCTTGAGATATTCAGCCAGGTGCGTAGAAAAATGCTGCCGGTGATTCAACTCGGCTTCTTGAATGGTCTGATTTCCCTCGGCGAGTGCATTCCGGGTGTCGTTGAGCAAGCCTTTTGTCCTTTGGCTGTCCAGTTGGGACAATTCTGGAGAAGAGCAAGCCGCCCCATCCAGAAAGTCTCCGAGAACTTAGCCATAGGGTGCTTCAGTACTCGGCACTTGATCCAAGTATGGGTGGCTGGTGACATCATAAGCTGCATCCCGGCTGTGATATAGCTGCGTGTGCTTGTCTGGCTAGGGTACAGGTTCATCGCCCGCCAACTATTAACGATTGAGAGAAAAGTCTGGTCCGTACTGAACTAGACTATTAGTACGCTCTTCAAAACTCTGCATGTCTCGTAAGGCACTATCAATGACCATGATCATGCTGTCCCATCCTAACCCACTCCGCCCATCGTCAAATACTAAGCCGTAGCCCAACGTGAACTCCAGAAACTGGAGATGTCCGGTTCAGGCTCCCCTAATCACCCAGCGACGATCCCAGCCTGCTCGCGAAACTCCCAGCCCAAAAAAAAAAAAAAAAAAAAAAAAATCCCACTGGGATCTTGTCCAAGGAACCTAAAAAGCCTAGAAGAAAAAGCACATAAGCATTCCTGCCATCCACCGCTTAACACACGTCCAACGGGGTGTCCGATAGCAAAAACACGACTAACCGGGGGACTTGGGCCCGGGCTATCTTGCCCGCTTGACTTGTTTTCGAGAAAGATTCCATAACCCAGCGGGGTGGACGGGTTCGAGAGGACCGAGCGCGCTGGCTAAAAGGCGACGACGTTCATGCAAGGGGGCCCACGGCGTTCATGTTTCTTTGATCAGACAGCATCGCTCGATGCCGAAAGTGCGTCTGAATTTTCACGGCGCATTTTCACAATCGGGGTTTGCCGGGAGGAAGGAGGAAGGGGGAAGGGGGGTGGACCATTCGGCAACATTGTTTCCTGGCATGAGGTGGACGTGTCGTGGCTGCGGATTGCCGACGATTCCGTTTCAATAACCACCGCAGTCATCCCGGGATTGTCGGGGTACCTAATTCATAGGTGCTGAGAACATGTGAGCCTTCTTCCTGTCAACCGGGATGCCTATGCGAGCGAGTTCGATGCGGGAGGCGCGGCGAAGTCGAGACTCCCTGCATCAGGCCATGCTTGCGCGGATTGGGAGATGAGTAGACTTGATATCACACCTCCGACAACGGAAAGAATGGAAGCAGACGTGGCAGAATGATTGAGACAAGTCAAATTGGTATCTTTGAACATCATATTTACACTTTGAACACATGTACCCCAGGCTGTCTATAGCTTTATAGAAATGTCATACGCGTCGAGGCCTAGCGCAAGACCAGTGAGGCCTCCGCTGTAGGCGACCAAGATGGCCATCGTTGCAAGCGGCCCTACGTCAAGCGTCGGCACCGTCATGTTGACCAAGCCAGTGAGGAGGTTGGCGACGAGAAATATGAACAGGCCGTTGCGGTTGTAAGCGCGGAAAACCCGGCTTGTCGCCGTCTCATAGGCCTCCTTCTCTGCCCTCGCATCAGTAGCGTTATAGAAAGAAGGGAAGAAGATGGTGTCGACAACGCAATATGCGAGAATCTGCGTCGAGTTAAAGGCCGCCGTCCATAGGATGTAAGGCAGATTCGCAAGCCGGCGCGACACACTGAGGCCAGCTCCCCAGCTGTAATTCGTGCTCAAGAAGTACAGCCCAGCCCACGCGGCAGACCAAACAGTCATCATCATGATGAGAGTCCTGCGCTGCGACGCCGGCGTCGAGTCGCTCTTCGGGTTGACGCTTCGGGGCAGGATATACATTCCCGTGTCTTGTCCGGCCAGAAAGATGGCCAGGTAGCCGATGAAACTGAATATGCCCTCCCGGTTCTTCGATATCAGGTCCGTCCTCGGCGCGGTCAGGATATAGGACTTGAGATACGTGCTCTCGAGGACAACCTGGTACAGCACGCCCAACATTATCGCCAGCGCAGCGTAGCTGGGCACAATCTTCAACGCTGACTGGAACAGAGCGACGAAGGGGGGCAACAGGCCAAGTGTGAAGAAGAAGTTCCAATGCACGCCGTACTCGGTGACGTGCTCGGCATAGTCCAGCCCCTTGACGCTGAGCAGTCGAATCACACCCAGAACAAGCAGCGGCAACGAGTGGCGCATCGAGGCGAGCAGGCGCGTGGCCAGCGGGGTAGTCCGCCCCGATGCGCGCTCTTTCAGAACCGGGCGCGCAGCAATCACACCGGCGCTGTAAACGAATGAGCCGACGCCCATGTCCATCAAAGAGGTGCCCCATGTCTCGACCTTTGCGAAGCGACGCGGGAACAGGCGGAAGTCGACGGCCAGAATGGCGATGCAGGTCACAACCATCATGCTGCCGCGGTAGTGCGTCAGGAAGGGCTTGACCGAGAGGACGGAGAGCGAGCCCTCTCCGGCAGCCTTGGCCTTCGCATTTGGAGGAAGGGCGGGCTTCTTACGCCGGGTGTTTGGCGGGAAGGCGTAGACGACGGCGGCCGGGCCGAGGAGTAAGAGGTTCAGGAATAAAGGGGAGGAGGCGTAGAGAGTTGTTGAGAGAAGGATGGCGCTGACATTGAGTAGGTAGTCGACCGCTGCGGAAAGAGGTGTGTACGGTTTGAAGAAGGACTGTCGGGACTGAAGGACGGACCAGAGGAGGGCTGCGACCTGGAGATTGCAGGTTAGCTTTTGGTTTGTTCTGCCGAATACTGGCGCGCGCGTATTGGAGGGCGGTCCAAGGGGATGGGCTGAGGGACGAAAGACGGAGGACGCACGGGTGCAACTGCGGTCACGTAGTTGACTTCGCTGACGGAGCCACCGGAGAGGTTGGATACAAAGTCCTCCTTGAGCTTCTTGTAGCTTTCAGCCGTTGCGGCGGACATGTTTGTGGAACGGTGGGGGGTCAAAAGGATGACGATGACGGTATGTTTGAAATGAAACGAGGAAACGACCCGCAAGAAGTCACAAAAAGAGTTCTTCTATAACTTTTTGGACATGTTTGTCGATAGTGTCTGCATTGACCGCGCCCAAAAGGACAGGTGAAGGGTAATGGTAAGCAGTGGAAGCTTTGGGTTGCACAAAGTTGACGATGTGTCCAACTGCAACGTCATTGACCTTCGGCCGAAAGAATTCCATAAGGAGACACACTTCCGTTGTCTCTCCATTGAAGGGGGTGGTGGTCCAAGCTCCTCACTCTTTCAGGTGGCAGATGCATTTCCAAGGGTCCTAGCAAGCTGAGGTCTTCGGACCAATGAGAAGCTTCGGAGGAGAATACGGTGAGGGTCCACTCCGGGATGCCCTCGGAGGCACGGGGTTCTAGAAAGCCTTACCTGACGCTGAAATCCCTCCGTGCCCTCCTGCCGATCAAAGGAAGCAACCTCAAGCAGTTTTCCCAGAGAGGGGGGCCAGACATGTCTGAAGGTGGCCAACACCATGGCCAAGATCAGAAGCACACCCACACAAAAAAAGAAGAAAAAAAACCGTCAGATCAACCACGGAGACATTTCCTACTTGGTGTCTCATCCCGCTCCGCATTCTCAGACAAGACAACGACAATAATTAGCATTCAAAGCAACCGGCTTGCCAAGGTAGGTCAGAGATCCATCGCTGGAGCTGTTGCCTGGCATGGTCTTGTCGCGCCGTTTCCCTCATTTTGCCATCATGGACGAACCCAGCCGAGACAAACGACTATACTGTGTGATTCTGAGACGGAGACTGAGACTGAGACTTTTCTCATGAACCAACACCGTTGCTGGTGTGCTCTCCCGCCTCCACACCGATCCTTCCCACATTTGTCGTCTCACTCGGGCAACTGAAGACAGCTATTTACGAACCAGAGCTACGAGCTGACCTGACGGATTCGGATACAGTCACACCATGTTGCTGGCAACGACGGCAGGTGCAAGTGCAAGTGCACCCCGCCAGCTTCGATAAGGTCGTCGTGGCCGTGGTAGCCATGATCATTTATCGGCCATCGCGACCTCTCCTTCTGTTGTTTGCTCTGGGCCGCTGGCAACTCCGGACGCAGCAAGAAAGAGGCAGGACGACAGAGAGATGATTATCAAAGAATACGATTCCCATCCGTCCGCATCTGTCAAAGCCCCATCAGCAAGAACTCATCATCTCTTCTTCCCTTCAAGGTGATGGGTCAGGAAAAGCCCAGCACGATAGGCGAAAGTGCGCTCTACAAGAAACATGACGAATCAAGGCCCAGACAAGCCACCATTTCTTTGTTCTCCCCTGCGGGCAGACGCAGAAAATCCAAGCTCGCAAAGCCCCCAGTCCAACCTCGGAGCACCGTACCCAGCAGCCAGCAGCCAGCAGCCAGCAACCCTTGAGAGTTTGCTGCGACAACCCACAAGTCGCTTAGCTCTTCTCCTTTGTTCTCGCGTGCGGCGACATGGTTCAAGGTCGTCGTCCGCAACCGCCCATTGTCGCATAAGAGAGTTGACGACTGCATTTCCATATTCCTTCCCAATCGCACTCCACTGACGCCTGTCAAGGAAACAAGCCTCCTCCACTCCCCACTTCCAAAGAAGGTGTGGCAGTGAAAAAGTTGGGACTTTGGGCTTTTGCGGCCGGAAGCTCTGGCCGTTCCCCTCCCACGCCCTCTTTCTTCCTGAGTCTACCTTCAGTCTCTGTCAGTATGTCTCTCTTCATTCGTATCAAGGTTGGAGTCCTTTTTGGTGGTGTCCTTTGAGAGGCCTTAGCAATCCTTTCATTTCCCGTCCCCGGCGGTTGGCGTAGAAAAAGTCTTTTTCTCTCTTCGTACTGTATGGCGCAAAAGAAGGGCCAAAAGGGTGGTCGATCGGTCTAGATATGAATTTCCCTTCACCTCCCTCCCACCCCCACAGACATAAGAAAGCCCGTCTCCCTTGAGAATCCTGACCGGGCAGCAGAGTCTAGCTTCCATTACCGCCCTATAACCGGTTGCACATTCCGATCTATTAGTTCATTCATTGTTACCACAGGTTCGAGTTGACGCTTCACCTACCTAGAGCATCGAATTACATGTTTGCATAATTATTCAGCATCATCGACACGACAACCACCACCACCATGGCCACTCCCATTGAGAATCCTCATCGTCCCAACCTTCATCCCCTGTGGACTCCTCAATACAACATGGGTGGCTTCCCTCGCTCATCGGCCCGTCCTGCGAGCGCTTCCTACTTCAGCCCATCTGATCCGTCTCCCAAGAGCTTGCCTACCCCGGTTTTCCCGTCCAACGATGGGTCTATGAGGCAACACGAACGGGCCATGGTCGACCGCCTCGGACAGAGAATCCGTCAAGCACAACGCACCGACCTCCAGCTCAGCCCGCAAAAGTCCGCTCCTCGCCCGAGGCCTCTGTCTCCTCTTGCGGAGCATTCCGCCGCCGACGGAAGACGGTACCCGGCCGCTCAGATCAGCCCTCGCCGGCCACCTCCGCCGGTGACACCGGTCTCACCGCCGATGTCTATCGGTAACCGTCGCCAGACCCTCGCCGCCGAAAACCGATCAATGCTCCTCGCCGGCCTGGGAGAGGAAGCTAGGCGCCGCCAATCCGTTCCTAACGCCAATTTCCTCGCCAGATCCAAGGACGCTGAGAACCGTCACCATCTCGAGCAGTTGCGCGCATGGGGCCACGTCTATCTCGGCGACGCCAAGACCTCCGATGTTTTCGTCCAAGCTGTATCGCTCCGCAGAGATTCCAACGCGAGCACAAACTCAGACAACTCGGCCGGCGACTCCTCCCCAACACGCATGCCAAGTACGCCTACAATCCCTTCCCACCAGACCGCAATCCGAGCTCGCGTGCGTCCCCGTGCTCTGGAACGCAAACCGTTCCTCATCCAGCGCACATTCGATATCGAACAGATGCGTTCCACGGTCCCGGACCCACTTCCGAGCTCCCCGCCTGCAGACTCCCGCCGCCGCCCATCTCTTGCCGGGTCTCCATTGCCCAATATCACATCTCCCCGGCCGAGCATGGCACGACGGAGATCAAGCAGCTCCGCACACAGCGCACACAGCCATCTGCCCTACGCCCGCGGCGGCATCAAATCCGAATCCTCGCGAGCCCCGTCGCGTGGCGCATCCATCATGCCAATCCGTAAGTAGCACCCCACATGTCTCACCTAACTTTATCCACCATCCCCTCCCGTCTTGTGACGTTTGCGGGCTTGGACCTTTCAGGCCGTACTATAGTAGACCCCACGGCCGGCCCTCTCCCTTACCGAGACGGATTCTTCTACTGGAGAAAAAAATCGAGCAGTCAAAGCTAACCTCCAACCGCCAGATCTTCAATACGCCCGATCCTCTCTGCCGGTGTTGGCTGCCCTCATTGTCTCCGGCCACATCACCGCGGGCGACGTTATCGATTTGCCACTACCTCATCCCGAGGTTTGGCCTAGCACGGTTGCCTACGTGTACACCGGACAAGGAGACCTGACGGATCCGGTCAGGGAAAACATCCTGTACCTCGCTGGCAAAGTCTAACAGGCACGATTTGAGCATGCTGTTTCTCCACTGCCTATGACTGATGACTCCTTTTCCTCTTCCTTTCTGGACTATCTCTTTCTTCAGCCCTCATCCTTTTTCGTGCAATGCTTGCTCATACATGATCACGCGGTAAATCTGAGCTGTGTTTTTCTGGGCCGTTTTCTTGGTCATCCTTTCTCTTCCTTTGTTTACCCATTACAAAACCCTTTCTTCCCAACTTACGAAATTTTGGCAATTGCGCCTATATGATGAGCCATGTAATCTAATGACCTTCCTTTCACCAAGAAAATACCACAAGGATGTGTAATTGTCCTCTTTGTTAGTAGCAAATAAAAGTAATTGTCTAAAGAAAAACACCTGCAACCAAGCTGTTTGCTGGCAACGTGTTTGTGTGTACTTGACCTCGTTTCTATCCCAGTAAAACCTACACCGTGGCAGCCCACAGCCACCTCTCCCCCCTCCTACCGCTCTTTCGTATGGCAGACTACTCTACTTGAGTTGACAGGACGCCAAGGCTGGAGCCCGAACCGAGAAATTCTCGATGGGCCATTACCGCAAACGTGGTAACGTACGATTCTTTCCCACGAGGTGGCCAAGAAACCTTGTCTTTCTCCTCCACCGTCTCCCATCCCGAAAAAACAGCTGCTTTCCATTCTTGCACATTGGACGTTCTTGGAAGTTCCCGCGAAGATTCCTTCCCCTCCCTTAGGTGTGTGTGACTCGGTGACGGGGCTTCGGGGACGCCCTCTGGGGAATAAATTGACGTTGTACAGATGCCTTTTACAGGTTTGGGGGGGTGGGGGGTTTCCTTACGGACGTTTTCATGTCTTTGCCTCAATCGTGATCCTTTTTGGTCCTTCTTCTCTCTCGTCCGCAATCCACGAATAATCGAGATCGCGCTACTCGCACCCTCGTCCACCGATCCCACGCCGCCCCCCGTTCCACTGCGCCTTGCAGCTTCGCCAGCCGATCTTCACCCAGATCGTGGCTTGCCTTTTTTTTTTTTTCTTCTTCTTTTCCATAGCCGTCGTGGGACGAAACGGGGGGAAGTCAATCAGTCAGGCGACCACGAGATGCCGTGGCAGGCTGTCCCTCTCAACAACAACACCAAGCAGGGGAGACAAAGAGGGCGACGATTCCCACCTGGGGTCTCTCCCCCCAATCGTTGCCGTTTCCCCAGTCTTTTGCCCTCTGAACACTGCATCTTGTTCCCGCACGATCGTCGTCAGCGGCAGCACCGCGAGCGAGTTGGGGTTTCTGCATTCGGGGCAGGAGAGAGTGTCTCCAAGTTTTTGGCTGGCGGAGTGCGTTCCGCTGGCCAAGGCGATGCTGATGTGGAAGTACTTTCTGGTCCAGTGATGTTTCCGGCCCGAGTGGTGCAACGTGATGGGTGAGGTCGACGGACCGGTTGCTGTTCCTCGGCACCGGGCAGGTGAGCATGGTCCGGACAGTAGTGATCATCACCCTGTTATTAGGTTATTTGACAGGTGTTGTCTACTTAACTTTCTCACATCTGAAGTCAGTCTGACCTCTCTTTGGCAATCGAGGAGCGTCGAGAGTGTATTACACGGGCAGGAAGAATACAGTATGGAGGCCAGGGGTTCCCCCACTTACTTTGATCGCTCACTCTGTCATGTTCTTGTTTCATCCATGGTTATTCGGTCCCGGAAATCCACCTCAAATCCTCATTTCCTTGTGCCCTAAACTCGCGGTCCTCAACTCGTGTCGGCCTCACAACTTCTGTGCAGCATATAGAGGCTTCAAGTTTACGCTGCGCGTCCATGCTACCTATGAGAAGGGTACAAAGGCGGCGTGAGTATTGAAAGGTAGATGATCGCTGCGTACTGACGTCTTCAATCGTTTGTGGGAAGCTAAGTCAAGCAGTGTTTCTCACATATTCCAAACCCCATAAGCCTACGCCAGCTGACCCCCTTTCCGTGGCGATACGTGTGCAGTCAAGTTCGGATTCGAAAGCAGCATTTCGATCCATTTACCAGCGCCTCGAGTTGCGTTCAAGTATCGCCAGACTCGCGAGCCTGCTTGATGCCATTGCTGAAGTTTTAGAAGCTTGTGACGGACATCAACAGCATCAGATGTGACTGTCAGGCGTTATGTACCAATGGCCGTAACAAAGCTTGGATACCCCCGGAAAATAGGCCTCGGGAGAAGAAGCAGTCCTTACCTGACAATGAATCCCGAAGGTCGAAACCGAATTCAACCTACCAATGCTTGGAAATGGAGGTATTAGTTACCAATACAACGACGTAACTGGATGAAGCGTCTTCACGTTATTTGCAACATTTTCCCTCTCGGCCATCACAACACGGGATCATTCCCGTAGAAGCAGGCGGGTCGCTGCCCTTCACCGAATTTCGCGCTTGCAGCTTGGACCGTATTGCTGATTAGCGTTGTCATTGTCAACAACCACACGTTCAGTGTCGCAGCAAGGAAAGTCGGGAGAGAGACTCACAAGCCAGGTGCCTCCCGCGCACCTGGTGTTTTCGGGTACTCTCAGCCATGAGAAAGGGGGGCACCGAATCTCCATGGTATCGTGATATACGACAGCCTGTGGGCGAGATACCCATTCACCAGAGGCGTTCGTCTGAGTCGCATCTGGCGATCGTGGTGTTCTTTGCCAGCCGATTAGGCTTCAATTCTCCAGCATGGACGGATTAGTTGAGCTGAAGTCGTAGCCGACAGAAAACCCTTATTGACCATCATTATGCTCAAGGCTATAATAGCTATCATGCTGATCGTTTTGCTAGTGTATTTATGTTTTCTAGGCTGGTAGACTCAGTCATCTCGTCGGCACAGAGACCATAGTACATGTGAGCACCCCATAGAATGCTTTGCCATGCCACCCATGATGGCATTCACTCGCCAGTCTTGCCGCTACAAATGGGGACTACTTCCTTCAAGGTAGAGATCATTAACTCAAGATTTCGCAAGCCAGTCATTGTGGATTCGTACCTTCACGGCAAAATAGCCATATCTGCTGTCGACCCATGACCTCCACGTATTGACCCTCCAGCGGGCGATACCAGCCCGAGATCCGGTATGATCGTGTTCAACACTGTTTCTGGCTCAATCGGGGCAGGCGTTCTTTTCAAATGTGAATTCAGGGGCCTGGCTGGAATGCGTTAAATGTCTTCGGACCGCCGAAAAGGGGCCCGACCGAGTGATAAGTGCCAACACGGATCGTGCTCCATGACCTGGAAGTCTTCGTTCCCGCAACATTCGTTAGAACTGACTGATTGTTCAATTCCCTATTTGACCTGGGCCGAGTACATACTTACTCCGGGAATGCATGCGACTCATATCTACGTGGTATGTATCTTCAGATAACCACTGGGCTTCCTATTTACCTCGAAGTGGCCTGGAATTACCACACACCTTTTGATGTGGATGGGCTTCTCGGAGCAGACCAAGATATGGTCACAGCTGATGTGTCGTTGAAAGCCAATGCATGTCCAAATTCAAGACTGGTATCTCCGGTTTCATCTTTTATGGGAGTCCATTGATCTCTATCATGGGTTCCACAAGACGATTTCGTGGTTTTTGACTTGATCCGTCCACCAGGTAGTCAGCAAAGTGACAAGTTCTCAGCCGTTGAAACCCGCCTCGACCTGTTTACGAGGAAGGGCATCCTGCACGCTGCGCGTCTCTGCACAAGGGGCCTCTTCAACGATCTACCACTTTATCGTGATGATCATATTCAGAGACTCGGTGGCTTTTTGTTCGAGAAGGTGGCGAGATCAAGCGTTTCAAATTGTTAGAGCGAATGTATACATCTATATCTACTTCACGGCTCTTTCACGGTTTGAGTGCCCTCAGACCTGTTGCGATCATTGTATCCGATCCCGCAAACGAGGTGTTGATCCAATAACCCGGCGTGAACGACGAAGGGACCACTGGAGATGGAGATTGGAACGGTCTCGAAAAGGTTTGGAGCAGACCGTAGCAGCCAAATAGATAGCCAGACGATGTGCAAAATAGCATCGAAATGGACACCTGTCAGAGTCAGAAACGCCCAATGACAGCACGGCCTTGTACCAAATGGAACTCGTTTGCATTAGGTCGAGGCGACAGCGATGGATATACGACGAAGTCAAAATGCACTTGCAACGCTTTACAGTATCTCTGCCGTTCTCTATCCGTGTAGTATGGTTAAATCAACACGCAATCACTCGTGAAAGTACGAAATCGAATATCAGATAGCAGATGTTGAGGTCCAAGCATCTCTCGTTGATACATTTCTTTGACGCAAGGGGCTAAACGACTCCGGCAACAGCCTGGCCGTTATCTCTTGACAATCCAGAGGACCTTCGAGCCTGCACCATGGCAAGATGTGCGCATTCATACCGAGAGCGGCCGAGACACAAAGGTCTATCTATGTTTACTCGGGTTCTAGCATTTCCTCTATGTCAATAACAGTAGGCGGTCTCAAGCGGTGTTTCGCCAGTCTTCACAAGGAAACTTCCTCCTTCAAGAGACAGACCGCGGCAACAAGGGTTTCAAGAAGGTTCAACTTCGAGGAATAGTCGACGAGTTGTACGTGAACGTGTCCTGACACATAGACGGCATCATCCTGATGGCCTCACTGACTTCATGAGCAGTTATTGGGGGTCCCTGGTCCATGGCCGATCGGACAATACGCATCTTTTTTCATCAAGTGTTTGGCTCTTTCGCAAACTCCCACTCCCTGTCCGAGGAGAATATTGAATAATCACACAGTCTCAGCAATCCCGACTTTTCGTTATTCGTCCTCCTCCAAGTCTTTAATCTCAATTTTAGTCAGCTGCAGCTCTCGAGACAGGAGGCAAGGAGAACAGGCCAATATCGGTGGTGAGAAGTGAGCCATGCACTGGAGAGTGGATGTCACATATTTGATTCGGAAGACATGCAGCAAGGCATCCGCTCTTCTCTGAGTGCGCTGTGATTGTGTAGCCAACGTGGCTTCTATTAGGAAACAGAAGCGTGGGCTCATAGGCCACTTTGGATGGGTCGATCATGATGTGCAGGGCTATTTCTGGAAGAATGCCTTAAAGGGTAAACTGATACCTTGTGCGATGGGATTCCAACTCCTACTGCTCTGCTCTCTCAGATCAGATCGAAAGAATTATTGATTCTTGCTTAGTCTTCCACGTGATAACATGTGAACTTTCACCCTTGATGCAGATATATGTTTGATATGGTCCCAGGTCCAGCTCAACATCATCACCATGCTTGCGGGACTGCGTTAGCATCCCTTCGATTTGTCGTCGGATCGCAATCCCAACTGCTGACCCTCCCGTTTTGAAGCTTCGCGCCTATCGAAAACCTTACGCAAGACGTCAGACAGACATCACAAGCAACCGCCTCCAGCAGACCATTCGCCCACCAAAACTTTGCCGACATAAACACATGCCTACTGAGTAACAGCCGCGCTTCTCATTTTCTCACTGCCAAACGCTCTCAAGAAGTCACGGTCCGTCCTGTCTAACAACAAAAACCTAGCCTCGCAGCTTCCACACCTCGCATGAGATTAAGGCCCGCGGTCTCGAACCTCCGGGCTCGGGGCCGGGAGGGCGGTTCGAATACACGGCTCCGGAGTCCTGCAACACAGCGCACCCACCAAAAAGAAAAACTCCAAGCCGTGCTGCTCCCCGCCTGAGAGAGAATTCAAACGGGAAAGAACCGAGAGGAACTGCATGTGGTGACGCCGACGACTCATAAGCCCTGTCGTGCACTTGAAGAATGAAACTCGACCTCGATTCAGGCCCGATGGAAGCAAAGCCAGCCCCAGCCCGCACTAATGCCGCCAGTAGGTCACGGCCTAAGCAAAACTGTGATCAAGCTTCTACGCATAAGGTAGGTAGCCATGTCGAGAAGACCTCTTTACGTCTGAGCTTCACATGCCTTGGCTTTCGCCATGGGTTTTTGCGTCGTGTTTTCTCTCGAGGAAAACGTGTATGCGCGTAATCGGCCCTGCATCGCACCGACATAATATGCTCCGACTATTTGGATCCAACGCATGCAGCCACGAAGCCACATCACGAAAAGCTGAACCAGGAAAAGCTATCGTCAAACCTAAATCAAAGCAACGCAGGTTGTTACTACCTCAGCGGGGGTTACACAGGACCCCCTCCCTACCTGGGAGACATGGCTAGGTAGGAACGCAAAAGAAGCAATATTCCCAGCATCACGGTTCAAAGAGCAAGAAAAAGAAAGCATGTGCGAGCGTGATCGGCAGCGGCTCAAATCCCACTCGATATAATTCATTCCCCACGTTCCAGCCCCCCCCCCCAAATCACAGGTTCACTTCATTGTTTACTTTTCCCCGCGGGGAGGGGGCAGGTTTTGATGGGTTTCCACACTATTCCGACCACCCCTTGCCCGTTTCCCAGATTCGTTCATGGCGTCAAAGTCTGCCTACATTCATCCCGAGTGGCATGGCACATGCCAGAAAGGGAAAAGGAAAAGAAGAAGAGAAGAAGCAAACAAACTAGACGCAGTAGTACGCCAGATAAGATCTAGGGAGTGTTTTTTTTTTGGAGTCTTAGGATGGGTTGAAAGTGTGTATATGTGTGTGTGAGTGAGCCTTCCAACCAATCCCGTCTATCCTAAGCGCGGCCGTCACACCGGAGACATGCACACACCACCACCACCACCATCACCACCACCATCACCACCTTGCTTTAGTTTGTCGAGCCAGGAGCGAGACTCACTGCAAACACCCAAAAGGAAAGAAGGAAAATCGCGTTTCAGAGCCCGTCTTTTCGAGGACACATCTCCACGTCAGCAGTTCGTCATGTTGTAGCAGCATAATAGAAGGTGACAGACAGTCTAGACTTACTCCGCACCCCTTACAGGCTATACAGCACCACCTCCTGTCAAATACGGAGCTGCGTAGCGAGGGCATCGGCTGCATAGTTCCAATGGAGCAAACCCCGAGCGGCGCCGAGGCGGCACTGAGGCGGCCTAAGTGTCAAATTGGCACGGTTTTGCCGTACTTTACCCAACCGCGCGGTCCCTAGTTAAGGGGCTCGCGAGATTGCGGCCAATTGCGCGATTTAAGAACAACAATACATTATTAATAATATCACCCTACAATTCAACAATTAACAGTCTAATAAGTATTATTTATATTAATATTATAACTTTATACTTATTTTTTTATCCTACTCCCAATACTAATAATAATAGTATTAACCTCCTAAGTTACTAATAAAACTCCCCTAAATAGCCTAAAGGACTAGGTATTATAGATTAAGACTATTTAATTACTTATATATAATTATAGTATATAGGATACTATTAATCCCGAGCTTAGTAGTGCTACTATGACCTTAAGCTCTTAATATCTTAAGCTCACAATATAACTAAAAGTACTAAAGCCCTCTAATTACCCTCATTATCACACTCCTACCAACAATAATATTAGCATCATTCTCAACAATAAAAGCCTTAAACCCTATATATAATTAGTAGTAGAAATAATACCTATAAACTAGGATTTATATAAGGAAAAGAGATTAGAATATACTTTCTAAGTAACTACTTAGAATAATATAATAAAGAGGGTCCACACTATTTAAAATTACATCTATAAGAGTATAAGCCGCGAACTTTAGAGCCACTATTATAATACTAACTAGGGCCTTAATACCTAGTTATATAAATTTAAATAGTATATAAAATAAAACTTATAAGAGAGGAAATTATAAATAATTATAGAATACTAGTCCACTTTAAATTACCTATATTATAAGTACCTTAATATTAAAAAGGAGTTAATAATATAGATTTCCTATTAGGAGAATATATTTTATAAGGCCCTTATAAGTAAAATACTTAATATAAAAGTAGTTAATATTTAGTTTTTAGAATTCTATAAGGCTTTAAGTTATACTTATATAAATATATAAATATTTATATACTAAATTAAAAAGAGTAGTAATATTTATAATAATACTCTTAAGAGTAATAAAATAATTATAGACTTTTATAAGTTTCTCTTTAATTATAATTATACCTAGTAAAGTAAGGAAATAAATAAAAGTACTTTTAGGCTAATTAAATAAACTTCTAATAAGAATAAATAAGGCTTTCCTATTATACTAGGCTCTCTAATTATACTAACTTAAACTTAAATACTTATAGGAGCTTACTAAAAATAAGAGGAATTAATTATAGGCCCTCTTATAATTAGTAGTACTTTTTATAAAATTTATTAAATAAATTACTTACTCTCTAATTATTTTTATATAAATAAAATTACTTAATTAAGAGACTAGGAGTCTAATATAAGTATATAGGTAATACTTAAGAGGTATATAAATTATAATTCTAAGTTTATAAATTATATTTAAAGCCTTAGAGAGACCTTAAAAAACTTAAATTAATCTATAGAAAAGAGTATATTACTTTAATAAAATACTCCTAAATAAAATACTAATAAGGAAGTAAATAGGATTTTAACTCCCTCTCTAATAAATTTTAATAATTAAACTCCTATAATATAACTCCTATAATCTTTAATTAAATAATCCATACTTATATATAGTACTTAGTATATTTTATAAAATTTATAAGGTTAAGAAAGAGAATTTAAGGGCCTAAATTAATATAAGAAGCCCTTTTAAAAGCTCCTAGTTATATAACTTAGGAAAAGGGCCTAGTTAATATAATAAGCCCTCTAGAAGCTCCCTCCCTATTAAGAGTTATAATATTATAATAATTTCTTACTAACTTAAGTACTTATTAAAGAGATTATTATCTCTACTAATATTATAAATAATAAATATAATTATAAATTATTAAAAGTAATATATAGACTTAGGGGGTAAGGGAGTTATTCTAGAGCCTATAAGAGGCCCTTAGTAACTCTAAGTAAAGCCCATATAAGTAGACTATATTAACTAAGAGTAGTACTTAACTTAAGGCCCATAAGGCCTAAGTAGCCTAAATAAACTTAACTACAAGACTAATTAGCCCATAAGAGTAACTTATAAGGCTCATAAGTTTAATAGGAGATCCTATAAATAGTATAACTCTTTCCTACTTATTAGGAGGTTTTAATAAGAATAATAAGAATTAAGTAATTAAATTCATTATTATATATATATATAGGATTACTATAGTATTTAGAAATAGGCAATTCTTATTATAGATTAGGCCCTGGGAGGGTCTAATCTAGGGGGGTATGTCAAATTGGCACGGTTTTGCCATACTTTACCCAACCGCGCGGTCCCTAATTAAGGGGCTCGCGAGATCGCGGCCAATTGCGCGATTTAAGAACAACAATACATCATCAATAATATCACCCTACAATTCAACACTAAGCATACCCCAGCCACATATAGTAATAATAAGAGTTATATATATATAAAGCCTATGTAATAGAACTTAGATATATATATAACTAAGAAATTCTTAGTATTTAAGTTAATATTAGTTTATTAATTTATTAATTATATTAATTATTAAGAGTTAAATATTATTATAATACTCTTAACTTATATAAATATCTCTATAAAAGTTATACTACTATATATAGTAACTACTAGTAATAGCTCTAGGTAGTAGTATAAAACTATATAGTATAGTTAAAAGAGGGACTATATAGCCTTTAAGGGATATAGGCTAAGTAGCCTCAAGAACATGTCTTGCACTGCAGTCGTTCAGCATGTGACGTTAGCACGCAGCCTGATAAGCCACGAGCCAAGGGGTAGTAGTGTATTCCTTTGCATGTATGTACTTGACTGCAGAGGTATGGAGTGCAAAAAGTCCGACGAACACTCGTCCTTGCAAGCTCGCGACAGAGTCGCGTCAATCGACAAAGAGGCAGATATCCATGTCCGTAGCTTGCTTTCCCTGATCGTGGTTGAGCCAGGCAACCCAGCACCATCATCAGTCCACGGTTGGACACTTCCAACACAGAAGAGGTATTTCTGCAAGCAATACTGCATCATGTACGCCCAGACCCGGCCTTGCTTCTGTGCGAGGTCGCCGTATTTAGCCACGCGCCAACTTGTTCTCTTTCGCGGAACATTCGAAGAGGAGGACGTCGTCATGGCGGGCTGGGCGGACGTCCACCCCAACCTCACTACTCCACCTAGTTGCCCTAGCTCATGGTGGGGGAGAAGAATGGTTGAAGGGGTCGTTGGAGGGGCGTGATTTCTGGTCTTTCTTCGGGCGATAGGCTCACGCCCGCCTGCCCGGGCCGGTCTTTGGCCGCGGCGTACGGGGCGTGCTCTCATCCGCCTTCGCAGGGTCCTGTGCCTGCCTCGCCAATTCTTCAGCGTCTGCCAATTCCGCACTGCTCGGCCAGGTCTCGGTCGGTCCTCGCTTCCAGTGGAGAAGAGTGCAGAGAACTCTGGGGATGTGTCTGCTTCCACGACCCTCGTTCCCTGGTTCAAGCCGATAGAGGTGCACTTCATGGTCCGTTCGTTTTTGCTTCAATTAACCCCTCACAAAGCAGACAGACGACGCCGCACCCGCGATATAATAATAATGGCTCGCTTGGACCGCGCTAGGGCCAGGGTATTGCGCCGCCGGCAACCTGATCATTTCAAGGCAAGAATGGATTGAGAAGCTGAGCCTCAGTAACCTTCGAAAGTCAACTTCAACAAATCCCGCTGGCCTATTCATGCAACCCAAGAATTTTTGAGAAAGGGAAGGTGGATACCGAAACGAAAGGGTGTCATGGTTCGGGAAAGGTCTCCGAGCGATTGCTGTTTGGGCGATTTGACCGCTCAGACGTGAAAGGACAAATCGTGAACGGAATTTTACTTTATTCGTGAGTGCCGATGGAAAAGCCAATGCTGTACTTGCATAGCAAGACCACGATTGAAAAGACGACCTGTTTCGCGGGCGACGTCTCCTTCAGCCGCAGCGGGGTGATTCTTCAATTCTGACCCTCTCGATTTTTCCTTCCCTGATGCAAGACTCCCTCTGAGCCACTGGCTCGCTTGTTACCTCACAGCTGCGGCAGTTTCTTGTACCTTAGGAGACGAAGGAAACTTGGTGCAGACGAAGCGGCGCTGACAATGGAACCTAGTTCCCAGGGCGTTCCCTAATAGAGCACTTTGAAGGTACAATACGAGTACTCTGGTTGTACCTCGAGGTCGAGGGCCCATTCGTTGGTGGCAAGGGCCCTGGACTCTTCCTCTGTCAACGGATGGGAAGTACACATGGATTACTGAAGTAAATACGTTATTGCCGTCCCATACTAACCAGGTAAGGCATGATATGCAAAAGTCCTCCTTGACTGGCCTAATAAGCAGTGTTTGCAAGCGACATCATGTAGCAAGATCTCTCCAGACTTCTGGGCCTCATGTTACTTAACAAGATGTTTTTCTCACCTAGATTTCTACAGGAGGAACAATCTCCATATTGTGGGCCAAAGTAACGAACTAACGTATTTAATCCATGTGTAGGTATACGCAGTAGCTCCTGCGGCGACCCATGTTGCCCACTCTCCGCAGACTGCAACTAGTGGTCAAGATGGTCGAACAGCCTGAATCAACGGGGCCGGACCAGAACGGGCGCCAGCCTGTCGCGATCTGGACACCTCTGGCGCGTTATTGCATCTTCCGCCGAGATGCCATTCTCTTGCAAGAAAGTTCCTTGTCACATCGCATTGGCAATGCAGGTCACGCGAACCAAAGAGCTGTTCTGCGCTTATTGGATAAGACCGGACGATCTGACTATCAGAATCTCTGACCTGGACACTCTCCAAGTTGGAACGTACCCTTGCAGCGACATGAAATTCTTCAACGGCTGGACAGCGCCGAAGATGCTTATGTGGATCGAGAGGATTGCTGACGACCATTTGGGGTCGGATTGTCTTCGCAATGTTGGTTCCGAGACTCGCGAACCTGCATGATAATGTATGTTGAGGTTGCAACGAATCAAGGTCAGCAAGTGGGCTCCCCTCCTGGACTGGGATATTCTCGAGGTGCAACCTCCTTTTCTTGGTCGTGTTCCTCTTTTCCCCCACAATTCTTTCGCTGGCAGTCGCAAGGGTTGCTGGAAACCCTGTCCGCTGAAGAAGAGCTGGCCCGGTCGATGTCGTGATGGAATGATGCTCGCCTGCGGGGTTGGCTGGGCGTGGAGGGGAAGCCGCTCCAGCAAGTCCCCATCCACCCCTCCTTTCGACCAGTCTCCTCGAATCGACTCGAGGGCGGGAAGATCGTAAGCCTGGCCGTCCGGGCTTGCGACGGACAAAGTTTGCGGAGAGCAGGTTGCTGACAGGCAGACGTGGCATAGCGCACAAGACTACAGGCACGAGACGCGGCCTGGATCGTGCGGCGTGCTTCCCCGGCGGATCTCGGTTGGGGGCATGAACGATTGAGATGCAACTCGCTGTTAATCCTTCGCAATGCAGCCGCAGGTCCAGACACTCAGAGGGTCCCTGACGAAGAGTCGCAGATTCCTGCAAACCCGGAATGCTGTTGCAAAATTTGAATCGTACCATTAACCCTCGCAAGGCAAGCAGTATTCCTGTAGTGCGAGAGTCTATATCTTCTCAGAAATGATTATTCTCACATTAAAGTGTCCATCCTGCGTTACACGTCGGTGAGACGGGATAACTAGGCAGCGCGAAGACGACGCTGGTCCACCATGCTGGCTCCACCATCGTCTGCCCATGATTAGCCTTTGACCTTTGGGTGTGTGGAAGATTGTAGCGAGGAGCAGGGCTAGGGTTTGTTTCTGAGGTAGGAGGCTGTGAGGTTGAGCTGCAGTTTGAAACGAGGAACGTAGTCCACATGTTTAGCCGGACACCAAGGGCAGTCGTTTCGCTGAGAATGGCACTTGTAATCGGGGAAGTGACAATTCAAGCGTGGCACCCTTCCCAAGAGGACACCAACGCATTGACGTGTGGCCAAGATGTGGTTGAGGTAAGATGAGGTAAGGCAAGGCGTGGGCAGCATCTCAAGCTAGAGAGATCTGATGTATGTATACTACAGTAGCCAACAGGGGAATTGCCTAAGGCAGTATCGCAACGTCGTACATGTACGCGCACATTGGATGCTCGGCTCTCCCGAATTCAGCTATGTCCGACCGAAACCAACGACGACCAACTTCTAAGGCATCGTGTGCTGCTTGCCACGGCGATGCCGACATCGTGAAGTTGTCGGTGGTGGCCGAGTGAGGTCATGGGGACGGCGATGGTCCGAGGCCGACAAGAAGAAAGCAGGGACGTACCACAGTATGTGGAATTGGACCAGATCTAAGAAAGAGTCAAACACCGAGATCACCAGTTATCCCGAAGAGATAGTGAGGAGGGGTGGCATTGAAGTATAAAGTATGCGCGTGGTGTGGGGAGATACTGCATCGCTACTGCATACGCAGTCAGGGCTCGAAGATTGGCCAGTACGAGGACTGGGGTGAGGGAATCTGCGGGACGCCCTGGTAGGAATAGGAATAGCATTGTCGGTCGCGCTACCCCCTGGCCTGGCCTCACTCTTTGCGATGATGCCGGTTCGCATGGGTGGGCAGACGCAGGTCCGAGAGGAAGAGGATAAGCGCGATGGAGGACAGGCGTGGGTTGCATCGAGGAGACCAGGTCCTTTTCGTATCGTTCGCTGTCCAACGGAGTTCTGCATGGAGCAGGGACGTGCTGGTTTTATTCCTTGAAAGAAAAACGCGAGGGCGGCAAAGACATGTCGGAAGGGGGGGAAGGGGGGGGGGGGGGGGGAGAGGGCGTAAAGATGACATGATGTGATGATGTTGATGATGGGTTTGCTTGATGAGGTAGACGAGCTCAAAGCTGATATGTGACTGCCGGTGGAGAGTGATTGCGCGTTTCGACATCGCATTTTTGCAAAGGTGTGTTGAACACTGCCGTGGCTGCGTCTGACGCGATGTTCGACCTAACAGACAGTTGAACCTTTACTTCTCTGACGGGATGAAGTTCGGACTTTTGTGATCGCCATTGTCTTGAAGAATGAGAGGCACCAGCACGGGGTACAGAGAAGAGTTGTGCAGCGTTCCAGATTGAGTGCGAACAGGCGGGATGAGAAGGTACATGGACATGCCGTGGATACATACCCGGCGGCCGCTTGTGCGTTGAAGGGACCGCAAGTAGTCCGTCCGTCCCTGCCGCTTCCCCCCCAAGGTACTAGGGGAGCACTCCTTATATATAGAGTAGTAGAAACCTATAATCACTATGAAAGTCTACTTTTAAGAAAGTTATACTTTTAATTTAGGGTTTATTTATTAATTATTTATTAACTTATATAGTTTTTTAATAATATTATTATAATATATATAATTTATATTACTTATAGCTTAAAAGTATAATTCAAAGTTAATATAAAATACTTAAAAGACTAAGTTTACTTTTAACTTAGTAATATAAGTATATATTAAGTTAAAGTAAAATATAATTATAATTTATATTTTATAATACTATATTATTATTATTATTATTATTATTATTATTATTATTATTATTATTATTATTATTATTATTATTATTATTATTATTATTATTAT